>APFE030209750.1:95178-113148 GCA_000404065.3 Pinus taeda
TATATACTATTTTTATTTTTATAGTCCCCATTTTATACATAGAGGGTGGCTCATCACTCCTTAAGAGTAGGGATGGCAGAAGAATTTTGACATATAAATATAAAAAAGAAACCATAATCTTATTGATAATACACAAAGAGAGTTATACAGGAAAGGGGGAACCAACATGGTACAGATAATCAATCAGTTTGGTTTATAGTGGAAATGAGGACAGTGAAGTGATATAGATAATTGTGTCCTTTTCTTTTTTGATCATCACAAAGAAATCTTGTTAAAGATGATAGTATTCAAGGTATTTCCCTGTTCCACTAGACTCCATATTTGTTGTTCTTAAATATGTATTGTACCTTTCATGCCATTAAGAGTATCATAAAGGGTGAAACTGGGATGGTCTAGGGATGATTATGCAAGGAAGAGAAAGAGAATGTTCTAAAAAATATTCACAAAGTGTTGTTCCTTGAAGGGAATAACAAAAGAAAAACCCACACAAAAAGTGTTGTTTCTTATGGTGAAAAGTAGTTGTTCCCTGTAAGGAACAACAAGGAAAAATATGCAAAAAAATGTGTTGTTCCTTATAGGGAACAACAATTGTTCCTTGTAGGGAAAAATAAAGAAGACAGTTGCAAAACAATGTTGTTCCCTGTAAGGAACAACAAGGAGAATATATACGAAAATTGTTATTCCCTGTAGGGAACAACAGTTGTTCCCTGTAGGGAATAACAAAGTAAATACATGCTAAAAATTGTTGTTCCTTGTAGGGAGCAATAGTTGTTCCTTGTAGGGAACAATAGTTGTTCCCTACAAGGAACATCAGCTATTCCCTGCAGGGAACAATAGTTGTTCCCTGTAGGGAACAACAAAGGAAACTACACACAAAAATTTATGTTCCCTATAGGGAATGGCAAGAAAAAATGCACGCCAAAATTGTTGTTCCTTAGAGGGAACAACAATTTTTCCCTGTAGGAAACAACAAAGCAAAATTCACACAATAATTGTTGCTCCCTGTAGGGAACAAGAAAGCGAAATACACACAAAATTTTTTGTTCCTTGTAAGGAACAAAAAAGAAAAATGCATGCAGAAATTGTTGTTCCCTGTAGGGAACAACGAGGGAAAATACACACGAAAATTATTGTTCCCTAGAGGGAACAACAAAGGAAAAATAGAGAAAAAGCTAATATACAATCTATTATCCAAGAAAATCCAATCAAATAGAAAGGAAAATTTATGTACAAGTTTAAAAAAAAAGTAAATTCTGCATTGTACTGGTGTTGTGGAAGGGTTGCCCTCCTCAACAAGAATTTGTATTGTGGAATCTTCCCATAAATGTTGGCAAAAGGATTCCCTTGTAAGTAGTTTGTGATAGAGGCATACTCGATGCCCATTCACTTTAAAAGAGTAGCCAGACCCATCAATGGTGGCTAATGTAAGGGTGCCATTATCATGCACCTCTTGTATCTCATGGGGGTGTAACCATCTGGTCTAGAGTTTGCCCAGGAAATCCTGGAACCTAGAATCATACAAAAGTTCCCAATCACCTTCATGGAAGATATTTTTCTTGATGAGGGCATCATGCCATTTCACTCTTTGTTGTTGTATCAGTGCAGTATGATGAAGAGTTGATAGCCGAATTTCATCCAATTCATTGATTTGATGTAGCTTGTTAATTTGTGCTTCATTCATGTCCAAGCCTACTTCTTGAGCTATCCTCAATGTACGAATTTCAAATTCTATTGGGAAGATAGGTTCTTTGCCAAACACTAGCTGATATGGGGAGTATCCTGTGGTATTTCTCCATGTCATGTGACATGTCCACAAGGCTTCTGGCAATTGGGTAGCCCAATTACATCTATGTGATGTGACTGTCTTTGATAGTATAACGTCAATTACTTTGTTGGTATTTTCTACCTGGTCGTTTTCCTGCGAGTGGTATGGAGATGTGATTTTGTGCATAATATGATGATTTTTTAATGTAGCAGCAGTCTTATGGCCTACAAATTGTGGCCCTCCATCCATGATTATTTCTCTAAGAAATCCATACCGCACGAAAATTTGGAAAAGAAAGTGGATTACTGAGTCCTCCATTTCACCTGGTAATGCCTCTGCCTTCACCCATTTAGTCACATATTTTGTTGCAACCAGTATATATGTCTTTTGATTACATGATGGGTTTATTGGGCCATTGAAATCTAATGCCCATCGTTCAAAAGGTTCAATGACTAACTGTGGATGTAAGGGCATCTCATTAGACTATTCATGGCAGCCCATTCTTTGGCAGCTATCGCATGCCTAGACAAACTTCTTGGCATCCTTAAAAATGGTGGGCCAATAATAGTCCATATTTAAGACTTTATGCCCAGTTCTATGGTTTGCAAAATGTCCACCGCAAGGTCCATCGTGGCAAACTTTTAGGATGTCGAAGATTTTGTTTTCCCTGATACACCTTCGGATATGCATATCAGCTCCTGTGTGAAAAAGGTATCCTCCAATCCAACAGGACCAAGTGCTACATTGTACTATTAGTTTTCTTTCACTAGGCGTCAGGTGCTTGGGTAATCTTCCCACTGCTAGGTAGTTCGCGACATTTGCGTACCACAGTGTTTTCACAGTTATAGCAAATAAGTTCTCATTAGGGAATTGCTCTTCTACTGCTGCCAAGTCGTCTATCTTTGGCACACATGAGAGGAAGTCTGCCACCGGATTTTCCTTTCATGGTCGATCCTTGATTGTTATGTTGAATTCTTGCAAAAGGATCAACCATCGTGTCACTCTCCCATTCGTAACAAGTTTATTAGATAAATATTTAATAGCAGAGTGATCAGTATAAAAAACCACAGGGTATCCTGTTATATAGTGTCTGAATTTATTAATAGCATAGATTACAACTAGAAATTCTTTCTCGGTCACATTGTAATTCAACTCAATAGGAGTTAAATTTTTACTGATGTAGTATATCGCATAATGTTTCTTATCTTCCTCCTAGCCAAGAATTGCTCTAATGGCTGTATCTGATGCACCGGATGAAATCTAAAATGGAAAATCCCAGTTCGGGCCCCGTAATATTGGGGCTATTGATACTAGCCATATTAACACTTCAAAAGCAGTGTCACATTTGTCAGTCCATAAAAAATCGATATTTCCTGTTAAAGCATATAATGGTGCAACAATTTGGGAGAAATGATTTATAAATCTTCTATAATATCCAGAAAATCCCAAAAAACTACGTACCTCAGTTTGTGTGCAAGGGGTAGGTATTAAGAGGATTATCTGAATTTTTGTTGGATCTACCTGAATTCCAGCTGCTGAGATGTAGTGACTCAGGATGAGGCCCTCGGTCATCATCATGTGGCATTTATCATGGCTTAAGCAAAGCCTGATAGCAATGCATCTTTGAAGGACTTTCTCTAGTGTTTGTAATGCTGGCTCGAAGTCATCTCCATAGGGTGTAAAGTCATCCATGTACACCTCAAGTCCCTCATCTATCAATCCTGAAAAAATGTTGAGTATGGATCTCTAGAACGTGGCAGGTGCATTGCACAGTCCGAAAGGTAATACCCTGTAAGAAAATTTCCCCCATGGGTGGGTGAAGATAGTATTTTCCTGGTCTTTAGGGGCAATTTGGATTTGGTTGTAGCCACTGAAGCCGTCTAGGAAAGAGAAGAATTTTTTACCTACCTATGTGTCCAAAACCTAGTCGGTGAACGGGAGAGGAAAATGATCTTTTTGGGTTTCTTTATTAAACTCTCTATAATCAACACATATATGCCACTTCCCATTCTTTTTAGGCACTATAACTAATGGAGAAACCCATTTGCTAGCAGATATAGGATAGATGAAATTTACATCTAAAATTTTTTGTAGTTCATATTTAACAACATCTTTAAGGTGAGGGTTTAACCTCCATTGGGGTTGTTGAATGGGTCTTGCATCTTTCTCGGTATAGATGTGGTGCATGCATAATTAGGGATCAATCCCTTTCATATCTGGGTAATCCCAAGCAAAAGCCTCTTTATATTTTCTAAGGAGTTGAACAAGCCTCTGCTACTGGTCATCAATCAAGTTTTGTTAATGTTTAGGACTTTCCCTGGCTCAATTTCAATTGGTTTGTAGTTAGTATTGTTTGGTCATTAATATCTTTTAAGGGATCTTCTTCAATTTCGTTATCCAGCGCTGCTTCAATCATGCGACATTTTAGATTAGATACGACATGTGGGTGGTTAATGTAAGTTTTAATAATGTCATCTTCTGTTTGATTCTTAAATTCAAGAGCATCTTCTACAATTAGCAGTGATCGAATGTTTCCAGTTAAATATGATACATGTTGCTTTCTAGTTTTTATTATTGTTAGGCTTGGTTGATCTGGAGGATATAAAGCTAGATTATTCACATTACTTCCTCTTTCTATAGTCATACTCCCTGTTCGACAACTTATGTAAGAATCTGTGGTTGCTATCCAAAGTCTTCCTAGAATTAGGGGATGTCCATCTAGCCAGCTTCTAGGATTAATAATCAAGAAATCTGTTGGGTGTTCCCAAGAATCTACAGACACCATTACATCCTATAATGTCCCTTCTGGTTTGAGAACCAATCAATCAGCAAGTTCCAGCAAGGTCGTAGTTGGATCCAAGGCTGTAATGCCACATTTTTTACAAGTTGTTGTTGTGAGAATATTAATGGCTACTCCTAGAATAGCTAATGCATTGGAGAAGGAACATCCATTTATTTTTATTGTGACTATAGGGTTTCTTGATTCCTCATATTTCACCGGTGCCTCTCTACCTAATAATAAATCAAACAAAGTTCCAACTACGTGAACAGTCGGGGTTGTTTTTATTTTCCTCTAAGGCTTTTTAGTACACAATTCCTTAATAGTTTTTGCATAAATTGGAATGCCTTGAATAGCCTGGAGGAGGGGTATTTTTACACAAAGATTTTTTAATTCTCCCAGAAGATTAAAATTAGGATATTCTATTGGGCGGGCTATAATCAATCTCTCTGGGAATGGTGGAGAAGAGGTGATAATTTGATCATGGCTTTTTTCTTTAACCGTATTATCCATTTGAGATATTTGTTCTACAGGTAATGGTTCTTCTAATTGTATATTTTTATCCCCCTCTGACTCAATTATCTGTCTAGAATTTAATTTGAGTTCGTTACACTACCTCAACTCAGTTTCTTGCTCCAGTCCCTCAATAATTTGTATAGACTGGACTGGTCTATTGTTGGGATTTGGGTTGGGCTAGGGTGGGAGCTCTGATCGAAGATTGGGTTGACGGTTCTTCTGTAATGTGTAAGGTGCTGGTAGTGTAGGTTGAGGTAGGGGGATTGTTCCTACTTTTTGGTTTGTAGGTGTTTGCAAGATTAACTATGAGTTCTGGTTTGGTGAAGTGGAGGGTGGCCATTGGGATGGATATGTATTGTTCTACTAGAATGGTGGAAAGTAAGAGGAATTTGGTCAACTGTTGTTTTGATTTGATTGATTGGACAAAGGTGGCATAGAGAATGGTTGTTGTGACCAATTAGGAAAAGGTGGTTGGTTCTACCATGTAACTCCTATGTATTGTTGAGAATTATATTGTGAGGGATGAAAGAAAGATGATGGGTCAGTAGGTGTACTTTTTTGTTGTGCTTACCATTGGTGACATTGATTTAGCAGGTAAACTAGTTCTTCTTCTTCCTCTACATCCTTGAAGACTGCTTTTAACCCTGGGAGCTATGGGAAGTTTTTTGTGGCATGATCTTTAGTGCATATTGGCACAGGTCTGTACCATATCGAATGAGCATTCTTTTTTACTATGCTTCTTCCAGCATTGAGGGCAGAAGATCACGAGATTCTATTCTACTTCGGCCTGCTTCTACTTGGCTTGCATGATGTCTAATTGTGTCGTAAAAGTTCCCAAGATATCTATTTTGAAATCCTCCAGCAGGTTGCCGATTTCTGTATGAGTAATGCTTCCGCCAGATATTTTGTTGTCCCTAGTGGTCATATCATGTTCTACTGGTTTCAATATCGTACCGCCTCTTGAGTACCTGATACACGAATTAATAATGTTAGCATAGTCTTCTTGATATATATCACCTTTACACCTAATATTTAATGTCTCTATCCATTAGTATTTCATTTGAGCCTTTAATTAGTGTAGTTTTTAGCACATTATTAGGCAAAGGTAGAGTTGCATAGGGAGACCATTGGAGGTTATATTGAAAATGATCCACATACTCTTCCAACGTTTCACTAGGTCTTGGTACCATTTGGAATATTTCGTCTTTTGGTTCCCTAGATCTGCAATAGTCCTGATATTTTTTAAGGAAACTGATTTTCATTTTATCCCAATCATTTATGGTGCCCCCACCTAGTCCCATAAACCAACATAGGGCTACTCCTTTAACGTAGAGGGAAACAACTTCAGTTTCGGGGGATTGTTGGTGTAATCATAACCTCGACATGATACATCAAATTCAAACAGAAACGCATTCGAGTATTCTGATTTGAGTCCATGGAAGGTGGGAATATTTTGTGGAGGGATAGCTTTCATGGGTACATTGACAACTATGTCAATGATAGGATGTTGTAATGTAGAGGTCTGGGGTACTTGTGGATTATTGGCCATTTGATTAAAGATATGCCAATGCCCTTCCGAGATCTATAGAGATAGATAGTTATCCCTAGGATGTCTAGAAGGGGCGGGAATGATCTTAACAACACTCCTTGATCTAGGATATTGGGTGTCCTTTGCTCAATTACTACATGAGGGGATATTGGTTCCTCTGTTTCCCCTATTTCTCCTCCTCCTTCATGAATATTACAAGAATTCCCTTCTTGTGAGGGAATTTGTAGCGGATTTTCAATATCTTGAAAACTCTACTTAGTTCCTTCTATTTTATTGTGGACCTCAGCGTAGGCTACAAATGGTGAGCCTGTGGCCCAAAGGGAGACAGTAGGTTGTCTGGAAGAAATGGTTCAGGGACCTATTGATGGCTGAGATTCAACTTTCTTTAAGATGTCGTTGATGAAAGTTGATCATCCAAGGGTCACTGGTCCCTTAGATTTTTCAATTTTCGGATGTCGAATTGGATTGTTTTCAGGTCTTTTCTTCCTAGTCATTCATGCAAAAAATTAAAATATTTATTTCTACCTTAAGTTCCTAACAATTCTTGTAGAAAGTGGGCGAGGGAGCAGGCATTTTACTTACTCCGTACACAGGTTCTTACCTTCCATTTTTAATATCCATTTCTCTCTCAACAAACAAGAATCAAACACCTACTTCACTTTTTTGTAATTTTTCTAAAAAGTGGGTGGAGGAGCAAGCACTTTACTTGGTCGTTACGTAGGTTCTTACCTTCTGTTTTCAATACCCAATTCTTCCTCAACAACAATTATCAGATATACATTATGCTTTTTAAATGGCTACAACCTCCCCGGCAAGGACACCAAAATGTTCGCTGATAAAAGGTGCCTTTTAAAACTCCTAATTATCCCACATTAACCATCAACCCGGGAAAGTCCTCTTATTTCAAGAGTGTACATAGTATCTGCGTATTGTTAATTCATAGAGTAATGTTTCCTAAATTGTAGTATAGATCTTGACACAATAATAAATTGATGCATCTAATAAACTACAATTGAAATTAGTAAAGAAAATATCAAAACTCAATCCTCTACTGAAATCAAATCTTACAATAGTTCAAGTAACAACATCATCAGCCGAGAGCACAGTAAGAATAACTCACCTCTTCTTAGCTTATTCAACCTAAACTATACTCAATCTCTATAAAGCAATTAAAATGGAAACAATATCAATTCTGAGAGTCTAATAGAAATAATCAAACTCTTACAGATGATTAAATCAAGCGATGCACTATCTAAATAATTTACGCTATAATAAACAAAACTCAAATCAAATGAGAGTGATGTAAATTATAAACAGAACATACACTACTTCAATACAAGAAAGTGATAAACAACGAATAAAGAAAACTCATAGATAGAGGAAATTATTAAACCAACCAAACTTTAGAAGAATCAGAAATATAAAAAAAAAAAAATTAGTTAAATCCACCAAAGATCGGGCCCTTAGCTTCCAGCGAACACTGCTAAGCTACTTCAAATAATGTGAGGGAACAACAACTTCAATTATCTATTAATCATTGAACTTAAGTAGCATTACAATATAATTGTGTTCTCCAACAGTGCAAGTCTATAATTAAATTTACAACTTGAAAAATAACAGAGATTCCTCCCCTCTCTTCCTACAATCACTTTCTTTTATAATTAGAAAAAGGTAAAGAGTAAATGGTAAATGCGATCCCTTAGGATCTCCTGATCCTGAGGGATTTTCAATCGATTTCTAACCTTAGACATCTTTCCTATTTCGCACAGATCCCTTTGATTTTCTCTTAGCCTTGTCTGTAACCAACACGTTCCTTCATTTGTTTGTTGGATTTTGATGTTCCAATGTCAAGGAACAAAAATCATTCCTTTTGTCGCTTTCCTGCATAAAGAAGGGTAAAAGTTAGCTAAATTGTAACTGCAAATAATTCCTTCATTTCTTACCATAATTCTCCAATATACTAGTGCATTAAGATATGAAAAAGATAAGAATCAAGGAAAACAATGATGAAATTAATATTAAATACATACTCATTTCATATCAACACTTTTTAACCATTTTGTTTCTCTTATTATTATAGTTATTGTTAGAAGAAGTACTTCAAACTATCATAATTTTCTTTTACTTTGAAGTGTCTTCCTCGTAGGTATGGGTGCCATTTATTACCTTGTTGTAGGATGGCCAACATTTCTTTTTCATAGATAGGTCTAAGTAACTTCTTTCCTTTAAAAGAAAGGGGGCCTTGATTCTTGCACCAAGAATACACCAATGTCATGGCATGAATCATCAAACTCCACAATGATGGTTTTTCTTAAGTCAGGTGTTGTAAGGAGGAGGTTTGTACAAATAACCTCTTTAAGCTTTTCAAAAGATTTGGTTGTTTCCTTAGTCCAATAAAATGGTTGCTTCTTCAATAATTTTTTTTATAGATGTTTTTATTTGACCATAATTCTTCACAAACTTACAATAATATCTTTATAATCTAGAGAATCCTCTAAACTTTTTCAAGGCCTTGGGATTGGCCATTCCCTCATAGATTTTATTTTTTTAGGATCCATTTTGACACCCTCATGGGATATAACGTAACCCAAATATTCCATTTCTTGAACCCCAAAGGCATACCTGGATGGATTTACCTTGTTAGCATGTTGTACAATCTCTTCCAAAGAATTATTGTAGATTAGTATGGCATTAAAAAATACTAGCACAAATTTTCTAATGGTTGGCTTGAAAATAGAATTCATCAATATTTGTAAATTTAAGGGTGCATTTTTAAGTCCAAATGGCATAAAAAAAAAAAAAATCATAATAACCTTCATGTGTTCAAAGGTTTGTTTTGGGAATGTCTTCTTGCCTCATTTTGATTTTATGATATCCAAAATGGAGATCCAACTTAGTAAAGAAAATTGATCCAAGAAATTCATCTAATAACTCATCAATGACTACACATGGGGCATAGAATATATGGTGACATGGTGTTTTGTTAAGTCACTCTATGGTGAAAAGGTCACTAGTTCATAACCCCATGAATAAAAATGGAGCCATGTTAAGGGTCTGTATGGCCCAGAGCGAGTATGATCCCTAAGTGATTTTCATGGCTTAGATTCCCCTTGTTCATGGTTACTCAAGCCATAGTTTAGGCATACCAATCATCACATGTTTCACATTACCTAACAAAAAAATAAAATAATTATTAATGACTGGTATAGGAATCAAATATTTGATTATCATTTTGTTGAGTTGATTACCATGAACTATCATTTTTTATAACCACCATCATTAGTTAAGACAAAGCACTATGACTAGGTTGAATGATGTCAACCTTTAACATTTCTTGAAAAAAACCAATCTCACTCTTCTATGCATATGTACACATGTAAGACCTAAAGTTAGGTGGTATACTCCTAGGTCTCAAATCACTAGCATGGTCATGATCTTCAGTAGGAGTAAGATTCTTAGAAATCTCTCCAAATACCTTTGAATGATTGTTGATAACTTTTTAGAGATCCATTGTAGTAGAGGATATAGATTTTTAAACATATAATGAAAACAATTGTACAATTACAATTTGGTGTCCTCTTTTTAGAAAACATTTCATGCTATTAGAGCTTATCACTTTACTAGGTTTCCCTTGGATACCTCCAAGCTCTATTTTATTTCCTTTTAAGTAAAATATGATGAAAATATCTTGAAAATTAAGGGCCACTATTCCTAATGATTATAACAATTAGACCCTTAATATAACATCAACACCACCCATTTGGATTGCAATCATAGGAGTATCCAATATATGCTCCCCCATATTCTACTAAATACTATGGCACTCCCCTCAATAATTTATGGTATGTCCATCTGCAATCATTACTCAAAATTTTGGCATTAGATATATAAAGTAACTAATAAGTTTTTTCAATTTGTAATTAATGAAGTTATGGCTATCACCTATAATAATAAATACTATTACATTTTTATTTTTGTTATGTCCTTATATCAAGGTTTATGATCTAGATCTATAAAGAAATGAAATGAAATATGAATCCAAACCAAAAAATAGAGACATGGTGAAACATAACTTTAATTAGTAAATAAAAACTCTTGAAAATTGTTTAGATACATAAGAGAAATAAATTAGCTTGGGCGATGGTAGCTTATCTCTGAGAAGGGATGAGATGAATACATTCCTTCAAAATTGTTCTACAATGAGGCTTGTGGCTTTTTTATAATCAATATACAATGGAAATCCATAAATATCCAAGAAGCTAACCCTAGAAGATGAAACAGAAAAAGTTTGTGGGCCCTTTGGGATTAGTTGGAACATAATCTTCCCCAAGTCATAGCTTTGGCATATGATATTTTCTTGGCGCATACGATACCTCGTTAAAATTATCTATCCAAGGAAAATAACCTTCAAGTACAAACCCCTGCCAAAAACTATGGGTTCATTTTCCAAAAAAAATGTTGTTTAGGGCCTCAAAACGATTTGGAAGTTCAAGACCCATAAACCTTCCACAAATAGTAAATTATGTTATATATTAGGAAATAGTGTTTGGGTCCAAGTGGAGTAGGAAAGTGGCCACCAATGTCCACCTAGATCCGTTTGTGGAGTATTAATTCCAGCCAATTCGTGACAATGTATTTCTAGAGCAATATCTTCTAGTTCTAGATATTTTGATTCCACTTCTTCATCTTCACATTCTATGTAGAAAAATTTCTTCTCATTCCATGTAATATCCCTTGGTTGATTTCATATGTAAACAAAAATAAGACCATTGTCATGGGACACATATTTCAAGTTTAATATTGGGAAAAATGTAGTGATGGGTATCACTGATGATTAATTTATGGTTATGGAAATTTCCAAAGCAATTAGCAAAGAAAAAGTTGAAATAATTGACATTTTATTTCTGAAATAAAGGAGAATAGGAGAAAAGGGAGATGAATGGTCATATATTTGCATGAGAGGGAAATTAGAGGAAAAATAAAGGAAAATGAAGAAAATAAAGGCATCAATTATTAAAAGGCTTATGAGAATCAATTCCCAACTTTTACTAGTTAAGCTTCTATTAGTTCACCCTTAGTCTCTCTCATTTATTCTCTCACTCTCTCATACTCTTGCACACTTAAAGAAATATTGGAGCATGTTTGGATCACTTTAAAATACATTGGATTTGGAGAAATAAGGTAAATAAAAGAAGGAAAGTGCAAGGGGATTATCGGATCAATGATTACATCTAGATTTCTTTGGAAGTAATAGGTTGCATGTATGATTTCCTTAGTAGTTTATGGATGCATGGTATATGAATGTGACTATCTCGTTATGTGTTTTCATTGCATGGAGTATTTCCTATATTGATAGTGGTTTTAGCCTTGCCTTACCATTTCTTGGATAACCATGGTGTTGTGTGTTTTTTGCACTTTATTGTTGTATGGCTGTTTCTCATAATTCCTTATTATTGTGGGTTGGAATAAATGCTATGGAAGCCCTGGAGAAGCTTGGGTTGAGTTACTAGACCTAGATCCTAGGTTGGACAAATGCTCTAGAGCCCTTGGTGGGTTGAGATACTAGTCCCGAGAGCTAGGTTGGACAAACACTTTGGAGCCTTGGAAGGTTATGGGTTGAGTTACTAGTTCATGGAGCCTTCAATAACTTAGATAGAGGCCAATCAAGTTGGTGTTAGTGATGTCCAACCATGAGGTGAAACCACTGGTTGAGGGTTGAGGTGGTTTGACCTCTAGAAGCCTTGGTTTTATTTGTCTTGGTTCATTCCATGAGATCCCACATTCATGCTCGGAATATGGCATGGGGGTGATTTGCTGAAAGAGATATTTGGCTCATCCCAATCTATGGTCAGGTGCTATGTGGAAGTCCCTAACTTGGCTGGTATTTTCATACGATAATAAGAGCCATTATTTTATAGCAATGTATGTATATTTTTTGGAAATGTGTTGGTGATATTATGGTTTGGTTTCCATGGTTTATATGTTTGTTATTTTCTGGTTATATGTTGTTCATATGATGTGTATCTTCTATTTCTCTTGTCATGAATTGTTTAGCTATTGATCAGTTGATAAATGTATGGAATGCTAAGTGTTCTTGTAGCTATTTGGAGAGGGCATAGGGTGTTGGGATAGGGTCCTTAGGGTCATTTTTGGTGTTAGTTAACCCAAATTTTGTATAATTTTTTGTAAAATATGTAAACTCTCCACAAAATGTGGATGTGTAGCGTGCAAGTAGATAAGATTCAAAGGGGTCTTAGCCCCTTGTTTGGATAAGTAGATAAGTTAGTTTTGAGACTCGTTTGTAGACCATGGTATTGTATTGAGAAGGCTATATATTTGAGTCATAGATATTTTAGAAGTAGTAGTTGATAATGAAGAAAAAAGACAGAGACTATTTTGGGTGAGTGCTAAGGAAGGAAGCCTCTGCTTCCTATACTTAGGCGAGAAGTGGAAGGCTCCTGCAGCTGAGTAAGTAGGAGGCCTTCGTAAGTCCGCAGTTAAGTGTGCAGATCCATGCAGTTGAGTGCGCAGGGTCAAGGAGTCTGTAATCTGAATATTGAAGATCAACAAAGACTGATTTTGAAGAATTATTGAGCCATTTGAGCATTTATGTTTATTCCATTTATGTTATGATATGTCACTTTATTATGTGATTCCTATGAAATAATGAATGAATGTTGCACGAAACAACTCAATCTGTCTTATTTATGCATGCTTTAAGTAGTTATCTATGTTCACGAAGATAAAGGTTATTTCAATTATGTTTTATGATAAAATGAATAGATCTACGCGA
The DNA here is from genome assembly GCA_000404065.3 of Pinus taeda. NCBI lineage: Eukaryota > Viridiplantae > Streptophyta > Pinopsida > Pinales > Pinaceae > Pinus > Pinus taeda. The sequence goes on from APFE030209750.1 coordinate 108,581, forward strand.
AGTCAGATCTAGGGTTACTTATTTATGCACAAAAGTGGATACATTGTCTATTTAAGGTCCACAAAGACTGATCATAGACCTTCACGAAGGTCTAGAGGCCATTTCACCCTCATTAAGGTAATGAGCTCTAGAAGCATACTGATATATTCGAAGGAAGATTTGAACTATCAGAGCCTAAGAACCACTTATCACACATCCCTGGATGCAAAAACCTGGTTCTAGCATCCCCCAATATTGCTTCAGGTGAGACTATAGCCTGCATTATATAGGTTGTTGCTAAAAGGGCCAGTAGTTAGGGTCTTTGTTGGTTGGTTGCTATGGGGTAAAATGTACGGGTTGAAAACTACCCTCGAAAGCCTTCCTAGGACTTCCGACAGACTATAAGGTTATCTGAAAAAGGTACCTGTTACACACATGCTCATCTATATAACATATATTGACAAGATATGGAGAAAGGATCACCTTTGGTTCTTTGGAGATTCGTTTGGGGATCTCCGTGTGGTAAGAAGAACTCCTCTTGACCAGCCCTAAGACGATTCCTGCACAAAAGAATGAAGCAAACCAATCACAGCATATACTTCTTACAATTAATGTAAGAATCCATAACAAACATTTATAAATGTGTAACTAATCTACTCAAAATAATAAGCATCAGAATGAACAAATAAATCCACAATATCACTGACACTTTGAGTAGTGGAACACAACTGTAGTCCTATATTTAGAAGAGTGATTACAACAACCGCTTTGTATTAGCCTTCCTTATCCCTTCTTCCTCTCTCTCTCTCTTTCCTTCTTTCAGCTAGCTCCTTCAAGAATATGACAATATCACAACAGCACCATGTACTATCCCTCTAAATGCTCTGACCCTTGTGCAATGTCCCTCTCGTTGCTTAAATATCAATCGAATTAGGGCTTCCCAACTCCACCTGTAGTTAATTTTGGTAAAAACCATGAACTTGCCTCTTTTACCAGCTTTTTCCCATTTGCCTTTGTTTCTGGAATATAATTTCTCCAAATATATTGATTTTTGGAGTTTCCCTGCTTTTCATGCACAAATTTAGGGAAACAATAACTAGATATTTTATGGCATATTTGTTGGCATAACCACTTGAGCATCACTAAAGTTCACTAATACTCCCTGGTCTAACAAAATCAGAGCTAGCAGGTTGACTAATGCTCCTTTACGCTTGTAAACAAGCTTTATAAAGTAGGTTATCAATGTACAGAGAGAATTATTGTGGATTCTGGGCCTGCAACTATGGTCATTCTTTCAGTCATCTTGTCTTTCTCCTCTGAGTTCATTAGGAGGTCAATTTGTCCTATAACAAATTCCCCCTAAAATATGACATCAGAGGTAGAGATGATGGCCGAAATACTTTATGAAAATACTGTAGTTTCCCATCAAAATCTTTGTAGAGAGAGAGAGAGAGAGAGAGAGAGGTTTCAGAAGATAAGGAAAACCTGATACAACGAAAGTACATATACATGAACTACTAAAATCATGTCCCGAGTCGGGAATTCCCATGCTCAGCAGCTATGTCAGAGTAACTTTCTCCTTAGAGATATAACGATGCTAGCCACCAACATGGCACAAGGTGGATCCAGTGTCATAATAGATTATCCTGAAATGACTATCTTCAAAGAACAATAACGTAGCTTGCGAGAGGAAACAAGGCTGAATGATACAAGCCTCTACCCAAGGTCTTGATTCCAGCTTCACCGAACGTCATAGATTGGTACATGCGATAAAATGAGTTGACGTAGAACATGCATGAAATCATCTAATTACCGGCCAATAATGGAGACTGTTAACAGATGCGAGGAAGGCCACTGATAATGGTGATGGTCTCTAAGATGCACAGTGAAAACTAGTAAGTGTGAAAGATTTTTTGTTGTCGAACACTCGTAGAATCTCTTAACCAGAAGCCAATGATGAAAACCTGTGACCAAGCACAAGGTAACCTACAACTAACGTCTGCAAGCACCAAGGTACTGAATGTGTTTCTGGATTATCTTCCCAGATAGAGTGTTGAAGTCAATAGGAAGGAACCTGTCGAAAGGTAGGCAATGACGTGTCCTACATCAGTCGAGACAAAACTAGACAAGGATGATTTTGTTTTCTGAAGAATCTTTTGAGCTTTTGGGTCTAAACAATGGAGGTCATGACAAAAGGATATGTAAGGTCAGTTGATCGAGGAAACAAGTAGGGACCCTTGAACAATAGAAGGCACAACAACAGTTTTAACCAGACAACACTAGACTCCCAGTTTATCTGAGGGAGTCCCATGTTCAAGTGAACTTTTGCTGCTAAATCATACCTCAGGATACAGTTGTATTTCCACTCTTTCCCAATCTAATTTTTAATGAGTCCAAACAGGTAAACTCATCGATCTTTTCATGTTTAGAGAGTTTGAAAGGATCACAAAAAGAATGACTCTTTGCCCTATCTGATTAGTTTAATGAGTCTACACAGGCAAACTGTTATCGGGAAAAGTAGTGTCCATTCGGAGCTGCTAGTGCCACTAAGAAAGGTAGTTATCTTAGAAACAAACAAACTAAAGTTACTTGCATTTTCCTTTATGAGAGATAGATGAGAGAGAAGCAGAGAGTACCAATCTCAGTCTTTCACTTGGCTCCTTGCTTGTTTCCTCCCTCCTTTGACAGAGCTTCACCACTCCTTCTTTACTTGTCCCACTTCAAAGAACACCTATAGAGTCAAAGCACCATAATACCATCAAAGCATAGAGATCTATAACCATAAACAATATAGGAACAGATATATATTAACCATACAAATGCATATATCAATTCAAGATTCAAAGATATACAAGAATATGAAGAAAAAATCAAATAGATTTATTGATAGAAGTAGTAGAATAGAGGATTACAACCCATTGGTCTGACCCAGTGCCATCCTCCCAGCATGAAAGCCCTCTTCACCTCATGAAACGCTATATCACCTAACATTATGATGTTCCACAGAGAAACCAACAACACTTCCTTACAAGATACAAAATTCCAGCCTTTGGATCTCTATGACGAGGGATCCATATATAGATGTTTGCAGGTGGGTGAGTCAGCTTCTGAGTTTTTGATTAGTGTCATTTCTATAATAGTTCTTGGTTCCACTTGGATATTTCATGATCTCTTACTCATCCCTAGGCGAATTCAAAGAGGCAAGTGTCACAGGAGAATTTTATGGATGATTCCATTATCATCCACCTTGCAAACTGTCTCTGCCATTTGTCTACTCTCATGCATTACACCCTATAGAAGGGATTTTCAATATGCATCACACCCCCCATGTGCATTAGGTGAGATGCATTGCACCCTGACCATGGAGCAGGTGAGATGGTCTAGTTTTGACCAGTTCTGAGTAGTTTTTCATGGAAAAATTTTGGGAGATGATGTAATCAGCTGACCTTGTTCCTTTAGAGTGTGTAACAACACTTTTAGGGGCTTAGAAGTCCTTAGTTTATGGACATATGAGATTGGGGTTGCAGTGCCCAAATATGTCTATAACAGTTGCCCCCTAAAGCATGAGGTCATAAATCTTTTGATGTCGGGTGAAATGCTTTATCATGAGGATCTGAGGTTTTTCGAATTGGAAGGTGACCTATAATAAGATACAATAAAATACATATCTTCATAATATTTTTCATGATCTAGCTGAGGTAGACATTCACATGCTCAGCTTTATAAATTCATTTTCATGTACATTGGATAGAAAACCGTCTGTATGGAAGATTGATGATTCTGGTAGAGCCATCATCCGTTAGCTTGGATGATTATCTGTGCAGCTATGATGTACATTTGATGTCTTTATTTTCCTAAATATATCGCAGCGTGGATGGATGAAACTAGATTTGGGGTCTTCAAACTCGTTCAATATTCGCCCGAAGTACAAATCGATCCATGTGAAAGGATGTTTTGACATTGAACATGGAAAGACATCACCTGATTACCAGCCAATGATTTAAGTTGTTAATAAGCGTTAGAGGAAGCACTGATAATGATAATGACCCTCAAGGTATGGTAGTATCATTCATGTGGTATGAATACATGAGTCGATGCTGAACACCACACAAAATCTTCCAGTTGAAGGCCATTGATGTAAACCTGTCGCCAGAAGTGAGAAACTTTCCATTGAGGCATGCAAGCTTCAAAGTACTAAAAGGGTTGTTCCTAAGTCAACTTCTTGGATAATGAGCTGATGTTGACAAGAAGTGACCCATCATAGGAGAGCCTTAATGAATCCTGCATCTACGACATGAAACGGAGCAAATGATTTTGTGGAGGTGAAAATGATCTGATGATACAAGGTTCAGGGTGGCAGTCATGAAAGAATGAAGCGTGAGGGTATTGCAGTGGATGAGATGTAAACTAGGTTGGTGAATTCTTTGAGCGACTTCTCTTCAACATATCGGCAACACTGAAATGGATTGGTAACGTTAACCCCAAAAATGGATGGTACGGAGGACCAATGGTGATATGACCAGTGAACGGAATAACCCAACCCGACTCAATCATGGTGATGGAGTGAAAGTGTCATGTTCAAGAGTGAC
>APFE030209750.1:119868-140970 GCA_000404065.3 Pinus taeda
AGGATTTTTTCAATTTAAAGAGCGAGAAAAAGGTGCCTAAAAAGGATGCTCCATTGGTCTTTTTCAGTTTATGAGCTAGAACTAGATAAAAAAAGAGGTGCTCAGAGCATCATTTGCATATATTTAACGAGTGCAAATGTTAAAAACCTTGGGGATGTTTGTATTGTTTAAAGAGCGATAAAATATCCCAAAAAAGTGCTTTATGGATTGTGGTATGGATGTTTAACGAGTCCTACTACAAAAACTCAGAGATATTTGTATTTTTTAAAGAGCAATAAAATGTATCCAAAAGTGCGATATTTATCGTTGCATATATTTAATGAGCGCAAGGACAAAAGCTCGGTGATATTTATATTTTTTAAAGAGCAGTAAAATATCCCTAACAATGCTCTATCCATCTTTGCAGTAGTTTAATGAGCCCAAAGAAGAAGACTCAAGTTTTTTTGGATTAACAAGCAAGAAAAATACCATAAAAAGAATGTTCGAGCTTTCTTGATCTCATGCTTGACATTATAAGGGTCTATGTCGTGCATTTCCTCATAAGAGCAAGGAAAAACGTCACGGAAGTCCCTAAGTGGGCAGGTGAAGGTCACAATTTCCTCAGGATTGTGATTGGCTCCATTCTGTATGTTTTCCGTGATGTCTGTCATGACAGAAATATCAAGGAGCAATGTTTTTGAAATATTTCCCTTGTTTCCTTCCGAGTCTAAAATTTGGATAGTCGTATACGGTGAGGAAATGATTTCATGTGCGTTAGGTGATAGGATTTGAAGAGGCGTCATGTCTGAATCAGATATGAAAACATGATGGTGCAAATCCTCCCAAGGTCACTCTTCTAACCTCGTGATCTCTCTAATAGCTACGTCCATATATAGGACTTGATTGAGTGGATTGAAAGAAGGAGCGGTTATAGGAGGGGCCATGGTACTGTTGGCCGAAACCAAAGTGACCAGAGATTCAGATGCAAATTGAACGACTTGATAGGTTGATTTAGCTAGTGAGAATGGCATTTTCTCTTCGTATGTGTCAATGTCTGAAGGAGCCAGCAGGATCCATGGATCAGTATATTCATGAGGAATAGATGAAAGCATGTTGACCATCTGTGGAACGTTGGGCAACTGAGGAGGGAAACAACCCATGAGGAAAGAAGCCTTAACGTAACAGTCAGTTCCACCTCCTACTAGGGGTACAGAGCCACTTGGTAATGGTGAATAATCAAGGGTGCAGAAAGACAACTGATCTACTATAATAACCTTTCCATCCAATGGAAATTGGATGATGCGAAAGACAATAGATACGATGACTGTCATGGCATATGTCCAACTGCAACCTAGCAACAAATTATAGTCGATTTTCTTGTCTACGACTTCTACATCCACCGTTATAGTTTTCCCTACCAAAGTGATGGGAAAACCAGCTAAGTATCCTTTTGGTATAAAGGTGTGGCTATCGAAATCTTTTAAGGAGTTCGACGGCGAGGAGAGAGTTGGAGAACCAAGGTGATCCAATATGAAGCTGACATGACATAGGTCAAAGCACCTTCGTCGATGATAGTTCTGTATATACCTTTACCTTTCGTGGTGATATGCACCTGATATGCAAGTTGATGAGAAAGGGGAGGTTTACACTTATCCATGTCAAAAATACCAAGCGTGGAATCTATAGGATTAATACCTCTAATAGCCGAAAGAAAAGCTTTCCATTGGTTGGGGCATGTTTGTAATACTTCGAGCGCCGACATAGCCGAAAACACTTGCACCAAATCCTCTACGATATTTTAGTATTGGGTGGTAGGTGCAGATGTATTGTTCATTGTACATCGAAGTACCCCCTGGGGGGGTTGAATTACAAAGTCCTTAGCTGGCCTTTTGATATGAAAATCATTGGGCAACGATGGGTTTTTACTTGAGGATGGTTCTGTTTCCGGAGTTACAGGAGCTCCATAAGATTTGGCTCTTGTGGTGAGATATATCATTCCAAATGTGTAAACGACAGAAGATCCTTCTCCAGCTGAAGGATGTTGCGAACTGTCACTGCCCCCTGACATGGGTTTTGGTTGGTTGGCAATAAGACTTTGCTGCTATTGATTAGGAAAAGGATTTCTAAGACAGTAGGTGCCTTACCAGAATCTTTCTTCAAAAGGTAATTTGTGCATTGTTGAAGACGTAGACAACGCCAGGTTACTTGATCTTCAAGATAGAGTTTGCAGAGATAGTTGGTGCCTTTATCCTTTTCTGCATCAGTAGGCATAGCGGCCTTCTATTTCGAGTTGGGCTGCTTAGATGACTGCTCCTCAGAAGGAGCGGTCTTGTTCTATTTCTTCTTGTTCTTGCTACTAGATTTTTGTGTAGACTGCACAGAGTTAATCGTAGTAGAAGGAAAAGCAATCGTTTTTGTAGAGGGGTCCACTTCCAACTTGGTAACGGACCCACTGAGTTGTTTTACAGTGTTCGTGGAGGTTGCACCGACGATCCCTTCGACATGCACTCCAAGGTACCGAGTGGTTGGAGGATTTGGGTTACTGGGAGCATAGGGGATAATGTTGTAGGGATTGCTAGACTATGAATAGATCAAATCTAAATGCTGGGCATGACGTATGGATTGGTCCTCTATGACCGCACCACCTAGAGCAACATCTCTAGTGATTTGTGGGAGTAGCAACTTACAGAACCAGTTTGTTAAGAGAAAATCAAGGATGGGGGCTTTGACTAACCTCCACCTACGTATCCATTCATGGATATGATCAAAGAGGTGGGTGGAAGTATCCTGATAAAATGAAGTAAGGAGCTCCATCCCTGTCTCATAATGGATAGGTAACTGAAAGTGCTTTAGAAACTCCATCGCTAAAGCATCAAAGGTATTCACTGACGCACGTGGTAACTCAATATACCTCTTTGCAACATTGCCAGTGAAGGTGCGGGGAAAAATATGCAACCAGACACTGTCATCCGCCATAGAGTTAGAAACACACCATAGATGGTAGGTGGTGACGTGAGTGCCTGGATCCTCCCCTTGTTTTCCTTCGAACTTAGGAATGTCCATCGATATTTTATGCGAGATCGGCTGCCATTGTAGGTTATGGTAGATGGGGTTGTTTCTCAACTTGTATAAGTTGGGGATGTCCAATGTTGCCAAAAAAGGCAAATTGTTGGGTGCCCCCAACTCAGATCACTGTGATGACGGATGACCTGAGGAGCTCTGTGCTCCTCCCATCGTTTGGCTCCCCATGGTGTACATGGGATGCATGGTGTAGCAGTTGCTTTGTGATACGGTGTTGTAAAGTGGATTACCATGAGGATTTTGATATTGTTGTATGAAGTTACCCCCAGTATAAGCAGTGCCCTCTTGAATCATCTTAGTGTGTGAGTAGGGTGCCCCCATGTTTTGGGTGGGAATCCCTTGTGGATTCCCAACCGACATAGAACTAACTATATGGATTTGATTGATAGAGGGAAAATTCATGTCAATCAGCAACTGTCCATGCATTCCTGAGAACGACGGGGGGACTGTGAGATTCCCCACCACCATGTGCATATTAGGAACCACCCTAGATGTTTGAATCTGGGGGTTATAACTGTACATTGGTAGCTGACCTTGATTTTGGTAAACTGGGACCCCGCTCATAGTGCCACATTGAGTGTTATATGTTGCACTGTATGTGGCACTAGTCAAAGGTATGCTTTGATGCACCATAGGAGTGGAACCTGGCATCTGTTGGGTTCCGCTGATAGAGGGTGTTATGTGAGTTACAATACCTGGGACAAACGGGATTGCAGGGTTCCACATTGTTGGTGTTGTGATGACCGTCGACTAGGGAAGTGTTAGAGGACTCAAAGTGTCTCTATAATTCCACAACCCTTGAGGTGTTGACTGAATAGATGGGAGAGTTCCTCCCAGTGAAGAGTGAAGTACTGGTACAATGAGATCAATAACATGATCTGACAGATTTGTAAGAGGAGCGTTAAAATGAGGAAGAAATCCTTCCGTAAAGAAATCCTTTGGCTAATCAGAATTGTCGGTCATCCAGAATGATCCAATGTGCGATTTAGGATAATGATCCATCGAAGATGAGGAATCTGAGTCAGTGGATCTCGGCAGATCCTCCACAGTGAGTGGAGGAAGTCCAAACAACTATCTGGATTGATGGTGAGGGCTGGATATAGGCACAATGACTGGTAAATTTTATCAGATAAATTTTAAGGTGATATTATTTAAGTCTAGAAAAGGATAGCACTTAGGTACCTAAAAAGAAAAAATACACTAAAAATGACAATCAACAAACAAAATGAAATTACCTTGTCTGATAAACATCGATTACTAGAGATGAAATCCAGTCTCTTAATGAGTAACAAAGAAGGATGGCCAAATGTACGATTACAATTACTTTTGAGATTCACCCAAACCTCATATTGAGGGGCCAAGTACTCTTGTGAAGATGAGTACCCTCCCAAAAAATGAAGATAAAGTAGGTCTGTTCATTTAAGGTACCAGGACAGCCCATCCCAGTCACCTTAGGTAAGTACCTAGAAGTATTGGCCACTAGAGATACCTCAAATCACAGACATTACTAGGGGGGACATAGTCGTAGACAGCACGTTGTGTGGGCATGACACCTAAGTCCTCAACTTAGTTCTCAAATCCCAGAAGGGACCCCCATTACATAGAATTCCCAAAGGAGTTGTAAAAGGATGCAGGCTACCTTCGATTACAATCCGATGTTGTCTCGTATTTCACTCCAGTGTTAGTGGAGTGGTCCTGGTAATATGAGTGCAGAAGGATTTTTCACTCTTTAATGACACTAGTTTGATTTTCAACCTTGGGTAGTTGACTCACTCTCTTGACCCAAGGTCCTAATCTATCTAATGTTGGTTTGCTCTAAAAATGAGTATTTGATTGATTTTAGTGTAAATTCTAGTGTACTTTATTATCTTTCTTCAGAGGGGGTGTTGGCGTATGAATATGATGAGACTCTTGACTTAATAAACCATGCAGAACTATGCTTTGAAAAAAAAAAATCTTATGCAAACAAGTCTTATTCTACACATGTATTATTTCACATATTCATGTATTCACCAGTGCATCTAAAGTCATTCAACACTTTGCATAACCGAAAGTTCCTTTTCTCAATATTCCCTAACAACTATTGAACCAAAGCAAAGCAACATACAACTATTTCAATAGAAGGAGATATAAGTTTATCAACTTTTCTTTCAACAAAAATTTCTTTTATGAGAGAAAAACTAAAGCATTTTCTTAAAAAATAAATTTTAATACACTAAATTTGTTAGCATGATACTGTTGCAGATCCTAATTTAGCCCTTGGGACAAGTTTCCCCACTTTTTGGTCCACAAGATCTCTTTAAAAGCATGGAAATGGGTCACTAACGCTATATCTATGTGTAAACAAAGCTTTAGTTTAGCCACTAATGCTCCTTGTGCATAGTCAAAGAGCTTAATAAAGCTCTGTTTAGACCAACAACCTATGTTAGTGAGGGAAAGAGCTCAAAAATTGGGCTTCTAGGATCCGTTTCTGAAGAGAAAGCAACTTTGCAGGATGCAATAAGCTAGATGGTGGATTAGAGAAGGATATGAAGAAGTGGGAAGCTCATAGAAGAGAGAAGAGATCTGAGAAGAGTCCAGATAACCGGGAACTAAATGTATAGTCCCCAGTAGAGTTGCCAGGTTTGCTATGGGGTAAAATGCACAGGATGAAAACTACCCTCGAAAGTCTTCCCGAGACTTCCGACAGACTGTAAGGTTATCTGCAAAGGGTACTTGTTACACACATGCTCATCTATCTAACATATCTTGAGAGGATATGGAGAAAGGATCACCTTTTTTTCTTTCTAGATTCACTTGCGGATCTCCGTTTAGTAAGAAGAACTCCTCCTGACTAGCTCCAAGACAATTCCTGCACAAAAGAATGAAGCCAAAAAATCACAGCATATACTTCTGACAATTAATGTAAGAATCTATAACAAACATGTATAAATGTGTAACTAATCGACTCAACATAACAATCATCAAAATGAACAAATAAATGCACAATATCACTGACACTTTGAGTAGTGGAACACAACCAGAGTTCTATATTTAGAAGAGTGATTATAGTAACCCTGTTGTATCAGCCTTCCTTATCTATTCTTCATCTCTCTCTCTCTCTCTCTCTCCTTCTTTTAGCTAGCTCCTTCAAGAATATGACAATATCACAACAACACCATGTACTATCCTTCTAAATTCTCTTACCCTTGTGCAATGGCCCTCTCGTTGCTTAAATAGAAATTAAATTAGGGCTTCCCAACTCCACCTGTAGTTCATTTGGCTAAAAACCATGAACTTGCCTCTTTTACCAGCTTTTTCCCATTTGCCTCTATGTCCGGAATAAAATTTCTCCAAATATATTCATTTTTGGAGTTTCCCTGCTTTTCTTGCACAAATTTAGGGAATAATATCTAGATATTTTATGGCAGATTCGTTGGCATAACCATTTGAGCATCACTAAAATTCACTAATGCTCCCCTTGGTCTAACAATAAGAGTTAGTAGGTTGACTAACGCTCCTTTATGCTTGTAAACAAGCTTTATAAAGTAGCTTATCAATGTACATAGAGCATTAGTGTGGATTATGGGCCTGCAACTGTGGTTATTTCTTCAGTCATCTTGTCTTTCTCCTCTAAGTGGATTAGGAGGTCAATTTGTCCTATAGCATTGGTGCGAACAACTCTGAACCTCGTTCAGGCTGCATTAAGCCAAAAAATGGTTGTCTTGCTGGGACTTAGATCTATCTGAGAGATGTGCGATAAATGGTTCCTACAAAGAAAGATCTTGATAAGTGGATTGATTGAAAATTGCATGCGTTCGCGTCCCAAGAGAACAAGAGCCCTAAATTATCCAAGGAATAGTGGTTGTAGATGTTCTTGTACACAGACGGCTAACACATTCTTTTGTTTCTTCCCTGAAGAAATATACAAATGTTTCTCTAAATTAGCCGATAGTCAAGGAAGTGGAGGCTCGAAGGCCCTATAGTATGGACTCCTGAATTGGTACGATTACTCGAGGAATCAGAAAGAAATATCACACGGTATATAGATCACTGGATTGATTTCACATTGGGAATTTTTGTGACTTATTTCATGATTGATAAAATTGTCAGCTATAGCGAAGCAAAGCGAAGTGTCTTTAAAGGACTACAAGGTAAGTATTTGAAATCATTGAAGACCTAGATTAAAATGTTATTATGTGAAAAGAGGGTTATGTAGTTACCTCGATGTTGGAGTCTATGCAAAGTGGGAGATTATTTAGAAGGAATGAAGGATCCAACCCAGAATATAGTCCACTTATTGAACTCCCCTCAAGCGACAACGAAGGGGCACTATTGACTACACTTCGAAGTGTAGTTCAATTAATTACATAGGGTATTCTGAGGATACCTCAAACATCCACTCCACCTCCACCTCCACCTCTACATCTACCTCATACACCTATGCCCTCACCCCCTCCACCTCCACTTCCACCATTCAACATGGCGAACAGATAAAAATCAAATTCAGGACAAAGGAACATTTTGCGTCACGTCCACTGGATTAATACATACTGATCTATGTGGTCCTATGAGAAAAAAAAATTTAGACTATGAATTATACTTTATGTTAATGAGAGATGATTTCACCAGAATGACAATCATCAGTTTCCTGCAAAAAAACTCTTGAGGCATTTGAATGTTCAAAATATATAAGGAATTGGTCAAAAATGAAACTGGTTTGAAGATCAAATGTCTAAGAACAAATAATAGCAAAGAATTCACATCCAAATCATTTCAGCAATATTGTGATGAACATGGAATAAAAATGCTATTCTCAATAGCTAGAAAACCACAGCAAAATGGAGTAGCTAAAAGAAAAAATAGAACTGTACAGGAAATGGCTAGAACCATGTTAAAAGACTCAAACTTAGACAATAAATTCTAGGTTCAAGTAACTGATACTTCCGTATTCATTATAAACAAAGGCCTTCTTAGGAACAATTGTAACATGACTCCGTACCAACTATGGAAAGGAAGACCAGCTAACATCAAATACTTCAAAAAATTTGGATGTAAATGCTACATCAAAATAGAAGACCAAAAATTGGGAAAGTTTGATTCCCATGTTGACAAAGGTATTTTCGTTGGTTATTCGCGCAAAATAAAGGCTTATAGATGCTACAATCTAAGGAAAAAACAAATAGTTGAAAGTATAAATGTTACTTTTGATGAAGACTATGCGATCATATCCTCAAGCAAATATGAGGGGCTTGAGGCAAAATCTATGAGGGATGAAGAAGAAGCTCTAGAAAAAGACCAATCAAATAAGGAAACACCAGTCAACTAAGAAGAAGTATTAAATGATCAGCAGGATGTTCAAGAAGTTTCTCCAAAAGTATCAAAATAATGGTATCAAAAGAATCATCCATCAAATTATATCATCAACATCATAAATGAAGGAATTGGAACCAAGAGAATTTTACAACTTCGTTCATCACAACAAGCTCATCTTAACCTTTCAGCGACCTTTGAGCCTAGAAATTTTGAGGAACCTAGTCAAAATGAACATTGGGTAGTAGCTATGAATGAAGAACTAGATCAAATTGAGAAGAACAACACTTGGGAATTGGTTCCATGACGAAAGGATAAAATGTTATTGGAACTAAATGGGTCTTTAGAAACAAATTGAATGAGGATGTATAGGTTAGTAGGAATAAAGAAAGATTAATATACAGAGGATATGCACAAGTTGAAGGAATTGATTTTGAAGAAAAAATTTCTCCCGTTTCTAGAATGGAAGCTATCAGGATATTTCTCGCATATGCATGCTCGAGAAAAATCAAGGTATACCAAATGGATGTTAAGTCAACCTTTCTACATGGTGAAAAGAAAATATTTACATTGATCAACTCGAAGGTTTTTTTCTCACTGATAAAGAAAACTATGTTTGTAGATTAAAGAAGGCATTATATGGTCTCAAGCAAGCACCTAGGGCTTGGTATGCTCGTCTTGATAGGTATCTACATCAAGAAGGATTCAAGAAAGGAAGTGTTGAAAACAATATTTATGTGAAATTGGATTGTGATAGCCTAACAATTATCAAAGTATATTTGGATGATATAACCTTTGGAAGTAGTGATGACAGATTAATTAAAGACTTTGCCAAAAATATGCAAAGTGAGTTTGAAATGTCTATGTTTGGTGAACTAACATACTTTTCAGGGCTTCAAATTTCTCAGTAGGATAAAGGAATATTCATATATCAAGCCAAGTACATCAAATAAATGCTCAAGAAATTCTAGATGGAAGATTGCAATCTAGTCCTTACCCCCATGGTAACAGGTTGCAAGTTAATATTAGAAGACTCATCAAAGGATGTTGACCAAAGGTTTTATAGATCCATGATTGGTAGTATGCTATATGTGACAACCTCCTAGCAAGATGTGATGTAGGTAGTTGGACAAGTAGCATGATTCCAAGAAACACCAAAAGAATCTCATATCTTTTCCATCAAAAGAATTCTTCAATATCTTAAGGGCACAACGGAATATTGTCTCTGGTATCCCAAAGGAAATGATCTGGTCATCCAAGCTTATACTGATGCAGATTGGGTAGGAAGAGTTGATGATTGTAAGAGTACCAATGGAGAAACATTCTATCTAGGTGGTTGTCTTGTTTCATGGTTAAGTAAAAAGTAGTCTTCAATCTCATTATCCACACATAAGTAGAATATGTCACAACAACAAATTGTTGTACTCAATTTCTCTGGATGAAGAAAACCTTTCAAGATATTCAAGTCAATTTTGATGATGCTATTCCCATGTTGTGTGATAACACCAGGGCCATCAGTATCTCGAAGAATCCTGTGATTCATTCTGAAATGAAGCACATTTCGACTAAATATCATTTCATTAGAGAGAAGGTCGCCAAAAAGAATATCAAGCTTGAATATGTTGGCACAAAGGAAAAAATTGCTGACATCTTTAACAAACCATTACCTTGTGAATCATTTTAGTATCTTCACCAAAATCTTGGGATTCTCCCAAGTTTTCATTAGACTCTTTCTCTTATCTACTCAAGTAGAAAGGGGGAGTGGAGGTGTGTACAATTCCATAGGATGGTTTCTTTTCAGGGGGATTTACCCTTTGCCATTAATGACAAAGGGGGAGAGAAGGAAATAGGAAGAGCTGTCATGATCACAGAGGGAATACTTGTGTTTCCATCAATGCCAAAAGGGGAGATTGTTGATCAATGGTTGTCATTGATGTCAACCAAATAAGCACCAAGGGCTACCCAGGTCTTGCATGGGAATTTTGAATTGAAACATTACTCTATTATAAGTAAATAAGCTTATATATGGATTCTACTCATCGATATGTTTCTATTGATATATGGCATGCCAAGTAATTCTTCATGATTTGAGAGATATTCGTGTTTGAAGTTAGTAACCCTAGTTAGTGGGCTAAAACCCTATGAGGTTGTGGAATGGCACTCATAATTGGTTGTGATCATTAAATAGTCAGTAATTAATAATAATAAAAGTTTCTCCTAAAATCACTCCAAATTTCACTTGTTTAGGACCCTCTCAAATCAAGACATTCATATAAATAATGATGCTCATATCCTCCTCTAGTAGGGTTTTTGTAGCCTCAAATAGGTCATCGTGGAATTTTCATTGTAGCTTTGTTTCTGAGCAATTTCAGAAACTGAAATTAAACCCATTTGAGACAAAATCATGATGAACACATGGCCAAATTTCAAATCATTGTTCACTATATTTGCAGAGATATGTTTTGAGAAAGTTTGGGTTTTTGCAGGCTTCCGAATTCCATGTAAAGCAGGTAACGTTGGGAAAATCGTCATAACTTTCTCTCTGATAATTGGATTCCAATTTTGTAAATAGTCACAGCAAGAGGACGGACTATAATTTCTTGAGCAATGTTTTCAGGGCATAAGGTTGTAACCGTGATATGTGGAACTTCATACAGATTCGCTCTATTGAACCAGTCTATAATTAGGCCATTATGGGAGATTAGGCAAAACTATTTCTTGATGAATCCAATATTGATAATACCCATTGGTTTGGAAATAGGACTCAAGGGGTTGCCATAGGACTAAATATTAGACCTCGGAGATCTGAAATTATGTAGATACAATAGATTGAATATCGAGCTCCTAGAAGGCAAGAAAATCCATGCATTCAAGGATCACTGTAGTAAGGACCACACATCAACAATCAAGGGTAAGTCTCCTACAACAAGTTATGTATGATTATTGTTTACATTTTAAATATGAGTATCATCTCTCATATATGTTTTTGTAGGACTGCATAAGTATATACAAGGTCTCAGTTATATCTCTATGTATCTATATGTCGTCGTTAGTTTTGATACCACATTTCAGATGTCCTATTCTTCATACTACACATTTGATGTTACATACTCTTGATGCTACAACAAGTCTACTAAATCTATATGATGTTGTGTGTTCATGTTACTTTCCTTTTGATATTTGATAGAATGGTCTATGTTGTTGTACTTATAACTTGGTCCATTGCAAGTCTAGGGTCTATCATCAATTTTTATTGTATATATCTTTAGGTTAGTTTTGGATACAGTCTTTCATATAGTCCATGCCTATATCAAGAGTGGGAGTCTTTGTCTATTGTTGCAACAAGTCAACAACAAAAGAGACAAGCATACTTCAGGTATGAATTGTAATTGTAATTTGTGTTTATTCATTATTCTACACTTACATGTGTTTTACAGGCAAAGGTAAGTTGAAGGGTATTTTGTTTTGTTTTGGGTTTGGTTTTGCCAGGAACATTTTGCATAGATTCAAGCACAACATCAAGAAAGAATTCAAGAGATGAAGTATCAAATCAAATGAATCATTGTAGTGGGACATCCTTTGAAGACATGACAACCATCTACATATTGTGAAGAAGTATCAAGCGCAAGAGTCAACAAGACATCCTTTGAAGACATAACAACCATCCACATATTTTGAAGAAGTGTCAAGGCCAAGAGTCATCATTGTAAAGTTGTAAAAGAGTCATTTGTAAAAGTTTCATCATTGGAAGGGCCATTACTATAAAAGAGTCAATCTTCGTAGAGTCGAAAAGGCATTATTGGGGGGTATAGGAGTCTATTTTGGGATGATGCCATGGTTGGGTTGCAGTTCATAGTGTGATTGGGTGTTCCATAAAAATCATTATAAATCATGTTGTATTGTGGATCATTGTCCATAGTACGGGAGTCCACATTTTTGTATTTAATTTTTTCCTTTATAGGGTGATAGGGTGGTTCTAGGGAGGTGTATGAAGTCACCTACAAGTTGGGGCCTATGAACAATTCAGGGTGGTAGGGTGGTGCTGGGAAGGCGTATGAAGTCGCCTATAGGTTGGTGCCTATGAAGACTTCAAGGTGGTAGGGTGGTCCTAGGGTGAGTTGTGGCTCAGTAGGGTGTTGGGGCACCCATTCAGTGGATTACTAAAGAAGCCAAAGCATTGCGGCATCCTTCTAGTGGGAGTCGAAGAAGAATGTTTTTCTAGAATTCTAGGAAGGCGTTGCTTTCATTTCAGATGGGGCTAAAGATTAAAGAATTTATTAGAAAAGAGTTCAGTGGTTTTTGACATGGAGGGGGCTTTCCACCTAAAATTCTTGTGCCTACTGTGCTCTTTTATTTATTGTTATTACTGCATAAAAATTAATAATAGCTAAAGATTAACTAATGCTCTTACAAGATTTAAAAGTGCTAATTGCTAAGGAACATCGATTCACCCCCTCTCAGTATTTCCAACAACCTTGAAATTTGGGGCTACACGAAGCGGGAGATTCTTTAGAAAGAATGGAGGATCCAACCCAGAATATATTCCCCTTATTGGACCCTGCTCAAGCGACGATGAAGGGGCAGTGATGACTGCAGCATGAAGTGTAGTTTAGTTAATTACATAGGGTATTCTAAGGATACCTCATCCATCCAATCCACCTCTACCTCCACCTTTGCTTGATACACCTATGCCTTAACCCACTCCACATCTACTTCCACCATTCAACATGGAAAATGCGATGAAGATGTTGATTTTTAAGGAACAGGTAGTGAAGATCTAAAGCAATTTTGGTTTGTCGAAGATGTTGTTTGGAAAAAAAAAATAGATTATGGATGATAATATCAAGAAAGCGCAATTGGTTACGACTTTAAAGGACTATGCATTAACATGGTATATCAAGTATTGCAGTGATAACCCTAATGCGTTGTTGGAAGGTACCGAGATAACTTTGAAAAAGGAGTTTAGCAAGCTTAAGTCAGAGGCGCAGTGAGTAATTAAATTAAAGGAAATATGATAGAAGGTCGATGAGACACCTTCAGACTTTGATTAGAGGTTCAAATGCCTAATCAGGTAGGCTAATATGTAAATATCATATTACCAACATCGTGACTAGTTTATAGCATCACTCTTGCCACATTTAAGAATACCTCTGTCACAACAGAAAATATCAACACAAACAAAAGCCTTGGATATCACAATGAGGCTAGATGCATCACCTATTTAGGATACAAAACTTGGGGTACAACAAATTCATTCAAAACTACAAATTTTGTACTTGGAATTGTAGATCTTGAAGAAAGGAAGGGACGGGAAGCTGGAGATGCGTGTTGAGATCTAGTGTCTAAAATGTAAGAGTCATGGACATGATAAGGATCATTGCTCGGTCTTTAAGAATTATGTTATATGGGGAAGGCCTGTATGCCTGAAACTAGAGAATAATGTTGGGAAGAGCATGGGAGATGCGATGTGGTGCTTTATTTTTTAGGTTATAGGAAAACATGCTACTGATAACTGCCATCTATTGTAGAAGTTTGTACCAATCCCTCAACAATTATTTTGCAATTTTTGCAAGTCTATAGGACATGATGAATGCCATTGTAGAAGTTATGAGTTGATGATGGATAGAACACCTACCTACAGAATGCAAGAAGAGAACTAGCTTCAGGATGAAGGCGTAGGAGTAGTGTGCAGAGGATTCAAAGGTCAAGGACGAGGAAGAGGCACTGGACCAAGGCAAGGGTGTGGGCAGGTAATCTACTATAATTGTGGCGAAGCAGGGAAGTTCACATGAGATATTAAATTCCCATGCATCCCTCCTATGAATATTGCTGAGAGTTTCATCATGTCATAGAGGAATGTCTGGCCCTTATGGAAAAGATGAAAGATAAGAAAGCGCAGCCCTAGTAGCCTACACATAACATTCAAATGATGAGGGCTAAGCCACGCGAAGAGGATCAGATCATAAATATTATGTCAGGAAGTGGTATGACAACTAACACAGATAAAGGTAAGAAGCCTAAGGAAGATGGGTGGGTATACAAGGCTGTTGAGAAGGAATTAGACTTTGATATGAATCATGCTAAAAAAAATTTCTTTGGAAGCAAAGAAGAACTTCACTGAGGCCTCTACCTCAGGAAGTCAAGAGAAAATGTTAGAGACTAATGAAACGCAAGAAGTAGATCATTCAATACTATATACCTTTCTAAAGACTTGTATGAAGTTGTTACATGATCCGAAATCTGTTGAAGGATTGCAAGACTTAATATACAAGTGTGCTAACAAGGATAAGACTCGTACTGAACAATGCACAGGAAGGAAGATTGGTAAGCATAAGGCATGAATGGGGCATGAGATGAGGTTAACCGTGCAGATAGGTGAATATGAAATGGACCAGGTAATCTTTTATCTGGGGTCTGATGTGAATGTCTTTCCTAAGGAGACATGGGAAAGGATGGGGAGACCTACACTACAGTCATCTCCTAATCAGTTATGCTTTGAAAATCAATATAAGATCATTCCAATACAGTGCTTATATGGTGTAATGGTGGACATTGAAGGTGCAGGTGCGCTAGCTGACTTCGAGGTCATTGAGATAATGGATGATATTAATCCATACCTCACGTTGCTAGGAATGGATGGGGCTATTGATATAATGGGGTAAGAAACTTGAAAAAGTAGAAGATTTCATTTGAAAAGAAGTCAATCAACATTGTAGTGCCACTAGACCTTGTCGAAGGAGTGCATTATACTAAACCAGTGAATCACTATGTAGAAAGTGATGATGATCTAGATTAGATCTACAATATAACAACATAAGATGAGGATTGGATCAATCCTACAACTAATGGATGAATTGCGTAGGATAGGGATATCTCCTACGCTTCAGACTCTGATGAAGAACAGGAGCACTCGCAAAATAGGCTGCATGAAGTATCTATGCTCCGCTGCAACATGATGACCAAGTCACTGAGGCGTGTTTTGATTAAGGTAAGAAACCTTCCACATTATGATGGTTTGATTGATGTGGAATTGTTTCTGGATGAATTTGAAAACGAAGTACTAGAATAACATTGAATCTAGGCATTGGAGTTGGCACTGTGTGCTACACCTGCCTGTTGGTGAGGTACACACAACGAAAGCTTTGCAGGATGGAGAAAATACAGAATAATGATGAAGTTAAGGTTTGGGTATGCTAATACTAGAATGAAAAAAAGAAATAGTGGGAAGGATGATACCCATGATCATTTAGCACAATGGACTAAGGCCTGGGGAACATAAGCACAACCAGAATGGGTGCATATATTCTATCATTCGCTAAATACGATCCCAATGAACTAGTATTTGGAGATAGAGCTTTACTATGGGACTGCTGAATGGAAAATTTTAAGGGAGAGTTTTCTATTAACTTTCATCTTTGAAAATGTATTTCATAGTATTGATGAAGTGCTCCAAGAAATAAAAGCAACTATATTCAAATCGCCGAAGGAACCTGTAGAATGGACTCAGCCAGATTGGAGTACCCAGCTACGCCATGTGTTGAAATGCTATAATGTGACTACTGAGGAAGAGGATGATC
The DNA here is from genome assembly GCA_000404065.3 of Pinus taeda. NCBI lineage: Eukaryota > Viridiplantae > Streptophyta > Pinopsida > Pinales > Pinaceae > Pinus > Pinus taeda. The sequence continues at coordinate 135,798 of APFE030209750.1, forward strand.
CATAGAATAGTACCATTCCAGAAACTAAAGGATGACGTGAAGTCGAAGGACCAAAGATGGCAAATTGGATATATCAGAACCTTTGAAAACTCGATAGGTAAACATTTGAAGAAGAATCTAAGTTCACAAAGATAGGAGATTATTGGGATACAGATATGATTGATGAGGTAGCTGAGTTGTTGTGTGAGTACTAGGGCTTATTTCCAGCGAAGCTTTCAGATTTGAAAGGGATTGTTAGAGATTTAAGTTTTGTGAAGATCACATTGAAACTGGATGCGAATCTTATTAAGAAATGGACTTATTGATTGAATCCAAAGTATAAGGAGAAGGTGTGCCTAGCGCTGGATAAAATGTTGGAAGATGGTATTATTGAGCCTGTAGAAGAATCAGATTGGTTAAGCCCAATGGTGGTCTAAGAAAAGAAATAGAAGGGCAAGCTCCGCATATGTGTAGATCTGTGGAAGTTGAATAATGTCTATGTGCATGATCAATTTTCAACATTCTTTACTGATGAAGTTTTAGATAATGTTGGCAGACATGAGGCATATTCATTTACTGATGGGTTTTCAAGTTATCATAAAATAAAGATCGTGCCAGAATATCAAAGAAAAACAACCTTCACGACTGAGTGGGGTTGCTTTCAATATACAGTTATGCCATTTGGATTGAATAATGTGCTTGAAATCTTTTCTCGGAAATTGTTGCGACATTCAAAGAGTTTATTCATAAATTATTGGAAGTATATTTTGATGTTTGGATTGTGTTTGTGTTGGTGAAATGACATGTTGCAAGTTTGTGCCTCATTCTGGATACATGTAGAAGGTATAAGATCGTGCTGAACTTGAAGAAATGTACATTCTATGTGCCTTTTGGGATTTTTCTCAACCATGTTTTATGTAAGTAGGGATTGACGGTGGACCCTACGAAGATCATTGTAATTGTGAATTTGGAAGCCCCTAGAAATGTGAAACAACTACGTGTGACATTGGGACACACTAGGTACTACAGGAAGTTTATCAAGGCCTATGCCTAGATAATTGTGCCGATGGGAAAATTGTTAAAGAAGGATGCGATGTTTTGCTAGGATGGAGATTATTAGCGCAACTTGGATGTATTAAAGGAGAAAATGGTGACAACATCTATTTTTGTGTTTCCTGACTGGAAAAAGGAGTTTCATGTGCATGTTGATGCCTCCTGCATTGTGCTAGGAGCTGTATTAACAAAAGCAGAAGATGGAGAGATTGATCATATGATAGCTTTTGTAAGTAGGAAATTATCCAAAACTGAGAATAATTACTACAGTGCATAGCATGAAGGGCTAGCAATGTTCTACGCACTACAGAAGTTTAGACACTACTTGTTGGGTGAACACTTTAAAATGTATATAGAACACTCTACATTGAAGTACTTGGTCAATAAGCCTATGTTGGGGCAGAAGATCTACCGATGGTTACTATTATCACAAGAGACTGACTTTGGGGTGAATGTGAAGCCTAGAAGGCTGAATGTAGGCCTGAACCATCTATCAAGGATTGAAATAGGTGAACAACCAATGAGTTTGGAGGAAGGAATGGCAAACATCCAACTCTTTGAGGTGTGCATCACAGATGATCATTTTGCTGATATTATTCAATTCCTAATGAAGGGAACAACTTCGGAAGGTTATTCCACTAAACAAAAGAAGGAGTGAGTCGTTCGCGTCGTAGATTTTTTAGTGATCGTAGGTGATTTATATAAGATGGGAATGGATGAGATACTGTGAAGGTATGTTCCAGAGTTTGAACGTGCTAGTATCCTAACTAAAGCCCATGGAGGAGTGGCAGGAGTTCACCATGCAGGGAAAGCGACTGTGCAGAAACATTTACACATTGGGTTATGATGGCCAACATTACACAAGGATTCTTAAGCCTACTCCAAGGCATGCGATGTTGTCAACAGACATGGAAGCCTTCACGAAGGGATGAGTTGCCTTTAAATCCTCAAGTTTCATTGAATGTATTTGATAAGTGGGCCATTGAATTTATAGGTCCAATACAAGCACCACGAAAGAAGACCGGTTGGAAGTATACCATTATTGAAACTGAGTGTTTAACCAGGTGGGTGAAAGTGCATGTGGTGAAGGATTATATAGTGGCCACTATTGCAAATTTTTTGTTCGAATATGTCTTAACAAGGTTTGTATGCCCAAAGATATTAATGGGTGATAGGGGTATGTATTTTTTGAATTAAACAATCAACACGATGTTGGAAGAACTTCAGGGGTATCATTAGAAGAGCATGCCCTATCACTCACAGGCTAATGAAATGGTGGAAGAATTTAATAAAATTTTGGAGCAGATATTGACAAAGGTATGCAATGCACAGAGGAATGACGGGTACATCTGCATACCTATTATGTTATGGGCTTATAGGATGACTTGCAAGAAGATGATATGACAAATGCCCTTCAGATTGGTCTATGGGATTGAAGTAGTAATTATGATGGATTATATTGTGCCAAGTTTATGGATTGTCACATTAACCGAGAAGGCAGACCATGAGACCTTGGAGGAACAGATCATATAGATCATGGAGTTAGAGGAAGATCGCTTCCTTACAGGATTTCACTAGCAAGTGCAAAAGGAATGCGATAAAGCATGGAATGATTGACATATTAAGTTGTGAACATTCAAGGTAGATTATTTGGTTCTCTTATATGATAGCAAGTTCACAAAGTTCCTAGGAAAGTTTCAAATGCATTGGTCAGGGCCATATGTTTTTAAGGAGATCACGGATGGTGGCGCAATTAAGGTCCTGAAGCTGAATGGAGAAACATTCCCTAGAAATGTGAACGGAAGTACACGAAAGCTATACATAGGGGATCTTGCCCCTGCATGATGACTATATGGAAGCATGACAATCTTAGTAATCCAGGCATGTGAAAGGGATTGTGGGACTATAAAGTATGCTACCCGGCTAGGTGAAGAATAGGGTAGAAAGGTTGCGCGACAGATGACAGGGGTGCGACATGTGATGATACTTTGGATGAGTTGTGTCATGGAGGATTGTGCCACACAGGTTGGTCCAAAAATAACCATTGAGGTTACTATTCATGATTTGATGGCCAAAAATCAGTTAAGAGGAGCAAGTAGGCGCTATTTGTGGCAAAACTCTTTAGGGAACTGCCACCAAAGATGCATTTATTATGATAATTTGGGGGAAACAGTCATATTTGAATTCAAAACTTCCAATAAATTACATGTGTTTATCTAATGAAGAACACTTTGCATTTTGAGAGTTGGTTGCGTGCTTTTCTGTATGAAGCTTATGAATTGTGAGTTCTGGGAAGAGTTCCTGATGCACCCCACTTTTGCAAAGTACACTGCAGTAGCGTGAGAGCTATTCATTGAATGAATGCCTACTACAAATCCCATCGAAGCCCTAAGTTCATAAGTTAATGTGTCTAACACGTCAGGCCCTCAGAGTTGAAGCATGGAAGCTTCAACTTATGTTCCTATTGCGTCGAGGTCATTGAGGCCAAAGCAATCCACTGCAAAGTAGAAGCAATCAGCTGCAAAGAAGAAGTAGAAGAAGCTGATGCTAGTGAGAATGTCACTAAGGAAGAATCTGGATGTGTGAAAAAAGGAGAAAAAATACAAATAGCTAGAGAAAGTGGTTGATTTAGAGGATGAATACCAAGGTGTAGAGAAATTGGATGTCGAAGAGGTCAAGCTTATCTCACAACTTCCTGAGTATATCCCTCCGTGGAAGGGTAGAAGAAAAGTTACCAAGGACCGAGATACCGGGAAATTCATAGTTTCAACACCCCTGTTGCCTGAATAGGTGGAATTTCAAGGTGCTACATTAGTGCACATTCCAGTGCTAAAAATGGAGGATTGGGACCTCACGAACCATGAGAGATTCCCACAATTGGAGACAAACAAATATATGGTGAAGATATACTAGAAGAGATGGATTTATGAGGTTAAAGCCCATGAAGTGGATCATAGGTGTTGAGTAGGTGGGGCTACTACACATGCTTAGCATGTTGCATTATCATAGATTAACTATCAACATGATGTGTGTGGGCCAGCTCCTCGTACTAGTGCATGATGGGTGCCTATGTCTTGGGGAGCCCATCCTAATCAGAGGCATGTTAATCCATCAGACAAAAAAGCTTCCTTACAAAAGAGCGTGCTCGACCAAGGAGTTTGGAGGGAAAAGTGGGGAGAAATAATTAGCCGATAAGATGAACACCGAGTATGGGCTTGTTAAGAAGCCGCGTGGATACTCTATCTGCTCAATTCAGGACCAGGCAGTGTAGTTTTCTGCTCAGATTCTTGTGGGAAACATCATGAGAAAGTTTTGCACATATGAGGTTTCGACACTAGTCATGTCACTAGGAGCCTAGTGTGCGAAGGGAGTCTAATATAATTGGGCAAAATATCTATGCAAGGAGTTCCTCGTGAATTGTCGGGAAGATCAAGAGGAGAGAAATTTGTTCCATTATGCATGCCTTTTATTATCTAATGTTTTAATAGCTTGGAGATTGTCAGAGGACAATCAGTTTCCCTTGCACAAGGAATCTTTACCTGAGGCAGTGTGGTTTGCCTCGTTGTGGTCTGCAAAGGATCCGGCAAGAATCAAGGAGTCAAATATTTTTTGGATCCTCTTAGAGATGGACCATCGAATGGCTATCAATCAGAGGCCAAGGTTGTCCCCAACCTTGTGTCTAGTCAATTTAACATCTTAAATTGCTCTACATAAATTATCAATCCGAGTGTCATAAACTGATGAAGTGTGGTGCACCATATGTGCTTAGTTAACCTTTTTCTTACTTCGTTGTTTTATAGATTTTATTTTGTTTTGGGGTTTTGTTTTTGTTGGTTTCCTAAAGTATCTAATGCAAATAGAAATCCTAATCAAATTTTTCAAAAAGGTTTTCAAACTTCCAATGATGAAATCAATTATTAATAGAAAATAAAATGTACCTAAATTCTAATTAAACCAAACATTGAGTTAGTGAGTATGAAACCCAGTATCCTTGTTGCTGTATAAAAAGAAAACTGAACGTAAAGCAATTAAAAAACTATAAGCAAAGTAAACTAAATCATATTACATCAACTCATATTTTGACCCCTCACCATTCGACTCGCTCTGGCTATAGGAGGTAATCATAAACAAATTGAGTAAT
>APFE030209755.1:0-31796 GCA_000404065.3 Pinus taeda
TTTACAACTAATTGTGGTCCCATTTGCAACTAACTGGGTTAACCACTTCAAATATTAATATGGGCTTTATTGACTCTTGACTATGACGTGATCCCATGACATGAATAAGGGGGTTAGGGTGGGACCCTAACATAAAATGAAGAAAGCAATACTAGCTGAGATATCAACCTTAGAAGCCACTATGTAGACAGTGTATAGAATATTTTTCACCATGCACAAAGCAGTTTTCGATATGTATGATCTTTAGGAGTAGTGGGTGTAGGCAACCCAAACCCTCAAGGAAATTCACACTACTATTGCGCACATACAGGAATGCACAATGAGGTACAAGGGAGCCTTACGTTACTTGCACAAGTGGATGAAGACACAGGTTGAGATGGACAAAGCATAGATTAGATGTTGATCAGAACTATGAGCAGTTCCCTTTTTTCATCACTAGCATTGAGGCTTCCTATGCATGGTCATTCAGGAGTATGGATGTCATAGTGCGGATGCACAAGGTCCCTTCCATTGAAACCATCACCCAAGCCATGAAGAAAAACCATGTCATGCTAGATGTCGACAAGTACATAGAGCAATTGATGCATGAAGCCATGACTGATGACATGCAACTCAGTGCAGAGAAAATGCTAAAGTACATGAGTGGTCCAACCATACTCAAGATATTTTTGTACATGCTTTAGGATGAGCTAGACAAAGTTTTCAAAACCATATACTCGGAAGCCATGAAGGCAATATTCTACTTTGACAAAGACATTGCCAAATAGTTTTGGGACACAATAGAGAAGTACAAAGCTTGGTCTTAGTTTGTCACCAAAGACCATCACAAGGAGGTTATCGAGTTGGTCTTTTCCCAAGACCCCGAGTGATGTTATCTGACTTGTTGGGATGAATCAAGCCTATTTGTCCTACATGGGTATATGTGGAAATTGTATTATTGTAAATATGTTGTAAGTGAAATTCCAAGTGTCATTATTGGAATGTGAACAGTTACTATGTAATGTGAAGAGTCATGAGGGTAGCCCAAGAGTCAAAGGGGAATGTGAAGGGTCACCCCACCCTTTGTTATAGATATAACCTCCTAACTAAAATTAAGAGATTTTGGGAGCCAAGTGTTTTTCTAGGCATTTCTTAGAGAAGACTTTGAGAATATTGTGACGAGACTTGGCTTCTCCACAGTGCAGAGAGAGTACATATATTTGGAGGAGTAGGCGATGTTGACTGTAATGCTCCACTTTTGGTGCTAGTGGTTGTGAATGTTGTATGTATGGATGGAACTTTCACTTACTATATATAACATAGCCAACACGTTTTCATTCATTTGTTGTTATTGTAGTTGGACTATTATAGTTTCTTTAACAATGTATGCTATTTAACTTACACATTTTTGTATGAACTATTTTGTATGGAATTGAATGAATATTGTTGCAGATGTTTTGTTGGTGTAACTCGTCAGTTAGGATTGTGGATTATTCTCCTCCCAGCCTGTGAAATCATTCCTCTCATGTGCTCCTTTCAAGTTGTGTACTATTAGCACCTGATGAATCCATTATGCAATTCTGGGATCGATTCTGTAATCTCACTTTTCAAATCCCTGAAGATGAAATTGATCGGAAATTTCTTAAGGAAATATTTGAGTATCTTCTTCACATATCTAAAATCAATATTTGTTTGAATCATCCGATCCCCTCCCAACATACCCTGGTGTTATATCTTCCAAATATAAGATGGAAAAGGTTGTTGTCACAAGTGACCCTCCATCCTATCCTCATCAAACAACTCTTGCTCTACCGGATGAGGTGGGAGAAGTTGCGAACCCATCTCTCAAACCGTCACATCTTCCCACCCCACCTTGTCTAGATATCTACATAGATGTGGGCTACAAGCTTGTTGGTTGTCACGTGAACTTGTTTTATCAACCTTCATCCTCTTGTTCTATTGATCCTCCAGATCGTACAGTGTTGTGTTCATCCATTCTCGACTCAACCGTTGTTGTTCACAAGGATCAAGTTGTTGATGGAGTTGGTGTTGAGAAGCCAACCTGCACTATCATTTATGATGACTATGTGTGGGAATCTAAAGAAGAACATGCAATGAAGGCTGACCTCCTTCTATTAGCACCTCATCCGCTTTTTCCTGACATATTTTGTGATTCTTCCATTTCTAATCCATCTTATGAAAATTCATTCCAGGTTGTTTCAACTTCCGATCATTCACATAACAAATAGGATGTCACTTTGTCACGGCATTGTAGAGAGCACATGTGTTTCTTCTTGAATCCACCTATTCTATCATTTTTTCGTTCTAGAAATTCAGAGGGTGAAAAATTTTGTTTCTCGTCAACCCCTCTGTATGATTTATTAGATCATGAGGATGCTAATGTACATCTCAAATTTTTTTATCGTGGTTATCATGATCTCTCCACTCACTCATTCGATCACATTTCAGATTCACTTGGTGTTGATATCTTCATGCCACTGACCTTTGATGATCTACCCACTGATGAAGTGGAAGCCCCTTAAGCCGTTGAGGCACTTAAGCCCGTGTTGATGGTTACTTAGGACCTCACTATCTTGAGGGCAGTCCCACTTCCAAGCAGAAATATGTTCAGACACCCCAAGCTCCTCATCACTCTCTTGTTTGCATTAAAGATCAATCTAACCCATAGATTTCACATCCTCCACTAGCATCACATGATCCTATTGGTCATGCATTGGAGGATTCACACATAGCAAGTCATGTTGCTAAGCAAAAGTTTTCTTCTTTTTTCATCTTTGATCGTATTTCAAGATCAAAAGAGTGTTCATGTTTGTTGTATGCGCACAGTGAAAAGCTTCACCACAGTAAATCCACTGAATGTTTGTCTTGCGCTTTTACTCTTTTTTTTTCTATGCATGCTTCTGAACTTCAAGCGTGTTGGTATTCACTGTTTTATATTTCTTGCATTCTAGTTTAATTGGATATCATTCTTTTTTACTATGCCTTCACCAACATGGGCTAACCAATGCGTTAATGGCAGCATTGGAAGTATCACTTTACGTTAGTGGGCCCATGCATTGTTTAGTTTAGGATTAGGAGTAGTGTTTTCTTTCTTCTCTTCTTTGTTCTCTTGTTCGCTTTTCTTGCATTTTTTTCTTTTCTTGCTTATTTTTCTTTCATTTACTTTTGTCATTTTCTTGTTCGTTTCTTTTCTTGTTATGCACCCATAGGATTAGCATCAAATGAAACCGTGTTTGGCTTCGTGAGGAAACAAAGATGAAGTACAAGAGGACTTGTACATCTATCAACAACTGGTTATCTATTGTCCTATCTCTTTATGAAGAACTTATTGTCTTCAGTTGATGATACCGTGATAGAAAATACATTCTATTTACAATGAGTCTTGGTGAAAACACAACGCTTTCACTTTTAACTAGTACCTCCTACTCTAATCGGTTTTTCTATATTCGGTTAACGCTTGTTAGCTCAATCAAGTAGAGTAAGGTGAGGGAGAAAATCTTAACAAGTATGTCACAGGTATATATATATAACATACGTCTCTACAGGAGTAACCTCTTCTACTCACAATAAGTGGGGATCCCTCTTCCACCTCATGAAATAAGTAAGTGCCTGTGCACAGTTCTCTGAAAAATAAAATTGAAAATGAAAAGTAAAATAAAGTTGAAAGAAGATAAAGGCTTCCTATGTAGAGAGGTGAATAAAGTAAATCTGTCGGGGTTTCTGTCCAAGCTCGCTGGTAGCAAATCAATGCCTGTGTTCCTAAAGTGACTCAGCGGGTGTACTATCCAGGCCTGATTGTAGCAGAGCAACACCACATATGAAACTAAAAAGCTGATAGTCTATATTAATTGTGCATCAATATACCCGTCATCTCCAATCAAAACAACTCAGTTGAATTTGATTGGTATGTGTGATGATCGATCAATAGAATGGTGGGGACTATATCTTTAACTCAAACTAATGAAGAAGCCATCATGATCAAAGGATCAAACAATACTTTATGAGGATTAAGACTAGATTTATGCAAGCCAAGGTCCATATAGAGAACTGGAGTTCTACCAGTGCGTCACCAATGATCTAACACCTACAACCAGCCTCCAAATTTTTTCCTTTTCTTTGTTTTGGAGCCTCCCTCCTCAAATCCTAGCAACTTTCCTTGTAGTGCCTAGGTACTTGTGTTTTCATTTGAGCATATCCTTCACTTTGTAGCTTGTGTTTGCTTACTTTATTTTCTATCTAACCATAAGCTCACCCCTTGTGATCTAGTTTACATCTGATTCTCGCACTACCTTGGCAAACTACATAGTCTTAGAGGGAAGCATGCCTTTCTCTCAAGAATTGTGTAGACCAGTCCAACATTGAGTCTTGCTCTTAAGAATTTCAAAGATCAACCTAGTGAGCTTAGGCTCAAGAATTGTGTAGTCCCAACTAAAAACTTATCTTTAGGTAGGAAACTGTGTAGAGCATGAGAGGTGACCGAGCCACTCAACCCAGGAATTGTGCATAAGCATTCCCTTATATACTATCTGATGCATTTGCTGCCAGGTTTCCCAGTTCCCTCCATAATTGTGCAATTTCTCCATGCATGCATAACAACCCTTCCCAAAAAATCTGAAAAGGAAAAAATAAAAAAACATCCCACCACTTGTCACTTTTCCTAGATTTTTGGCATGCATGTCATAAACTCTAAATTGATAAAATATATTTAATGGATGCCACCAAAACTCATTTACATATTTTTTCATGGAGCTCTGGCACTCCCGAGGCATCTAGGAACCTTTGGCATGATCAATGCAACTTTTCTGGGTAAGTTTTGCTTTTCAAGTCTTTTGTTGGTTTTTTTTCATGTTTTTGTTTCCTTGGCTTGTGTAAGTGTTGTTTTGCAAGTTTTATTGAACAACCGCTAGAGTTTAGCTCTTTTTAACTTGTATAGGTGTTATTTCAAGTTTTTCATTACATTTCCTGAGCGTCGCATGCATAACATTGTTTATTCTCTAATAGTCATCATTACAGTGACTCTCCCCACCAGCTTTGTTGTTTGTCCATTTAATTGATTCCTGCATTTTTTTTTATTGCATCCATGATCAGTCACTTCTATCGGAACCATCCTTCGTTCATGCATTCAGATCTACTCATTTTCAAGTTTCCCTTGGGTAGATTTGGGTTGTCTTAGCTTAGATATAGCTTTGCCCATCTTGCACTGTGCAACCCTAGAACTCAAGGCTCTGCCTTGGCTCCACAAAGTGTGTAGAGGATTCCACTCACCCGCTCCAGTTGCACTCTACAAATTTTAGCGACTCAGTCCCCAGTCTTTCCCACTGGGATTGCATAATGCGTACTCCCAACCAGCATCAAATAGGACTGAACTATGCATTGTGCAATTCTAGTCCATAACCAACCTCGCCGAGCTGCACTTTGCACATTTCCAGTCAGCAGTAGATCTCACTGGCAGTTGGGACTATGCAATGCACAAATCCAACTGAGAGTCACTCACCTTTAATAGTTACAAATGTGCAATCTTGCTCAGTAGTCACCCGATTTGTTGCAATGTCAATCCTTGAAGTGCTTTGTGTTTTAAAGCTGACATTTTCTTGTCATGAATGTTCGCTCTATCTCTAGTTACATTAGTTGTTGGGTAGTCTCTCAACAGTACAAGCATCACTGTTTCTAAGAGAGCTAGATCAAAAGGCACTGTAGAGAGCATCACTAGAGATGTGGTTGAATAGATGCCAATGAACTTGCATTTCTATGCAGGCACACGGTTGTTCGTAATGAATGACACAAAGATCACATGGCAAGAAATAAAGGACATATTTGCAAGTAGTTTCAAGGAAGATCTCGAAGATCAACAAGTCTATGTGAAAATTCAAAATTCATGCTTGTATAGGGTTTCATGCAGGTACACCCTCCTTCCCATGCATGGATATCACTCACTACGTTGTCTCAGATACTAATCCTGAGATGATGACATTGAGCAGTACCAATGGAACATAGTTTGCCACCTTCACGTCAGAAAACTACTATAAGATGTATCATTTCCTGTAAACAGTGAACCACATGGATGCATTGGTCTTCCCTCCCAACAACAATGCAAACAGTAGAGAAATCATGAAGCTTTGGGTAAAAGAGTTGTTGAAGTTCAAGAAGACACCTAACCAGGTTGTAATAACCCTAGTAAAAATTTGATCTAATAAATGTTCAAAACAATAACCACGAACTACTCAGACATTCATTCCAAGCTAAATATTGGGCAAGACATCCTAAGGGGTGTTCATTTGGTTGTTTATGGTTAAGGAAAGTTGGAAAGGAAAATGATAAGGCATTAAAAGTCATTTTAGCACAATTATTTATGAAAATAATGGAAATTACGAGAAAAATGAGGTGAAAGGTCACAGGTTGCATGTGAGGATGAAAATGAAGGAAAATAATGGAAAATGAAGAAAATAGAGGCCTCATTCATCAAAAGGCTTCTGAGGATTAGTTGGTAACCATTTGTCAGTTCAGTGTTGGAGTTGTCTCTCATTATTCTCTCTCTCATACTCTTGGATACTTAGATTTTTCTTGGAGCACTATTGGAGGGTGTGGCATACTTGGATTCTTGGAGCAAGAAGGCAAAGCGAGAATAGGAAAGCATAACAAGGCAATGACATCAACAACTACATCAGATTTTCTTGCAAGTACCAAGTTGCCTGTATGATTTCTTAACTAGTTTCAGATGCATGACATATGCATGTGGTTCCTTGGTTGTGATTTTTCATTGGCATGGAGGACTGTTTGGATTGATAGTGGATTCCCTAGCCTTGCCATTTCCTGGGTAGCCATGGTGATTGTGGGTTTACTTTCACTGTTTTTTTGGTTGGTTCTCATGTTTCCTTAGCTTAGGTTGAGTTATTAGTCCTGGAAGCCCTGGTTGAACAAACGCTTTGGAAGCCTTGTAATAGCTTGGGTTGAGTTACTAGTCCTAGAAGCCCTGGTTGGAGAAATGATCTAGAAGCCCTTAGTGCATTGAGTTACTATTCCTATAGGCCTTTGTTGGAAAAATGCTCTGGAAGTCCTGTAGAAGCTATCCTTTGACTTACTAGTTCTACAAGCCTTGGTTGGAATAACTCTCTGGAAGGCCTCGAAGACTTGGATGGAGACGAATTTGATGATGTTTTTGCTGATGTATGACCGTTAGGTGGAATCACTATTTGATGGGTTGAGGTGGAATGCCTCTGCAAGCCCTAGATGATTTTTGGTTAATTTGTTCTATGAGATCCCACATTCATGCTTGGAGTATGGCATGGGGTTGAGTGGCTGAAGAGAGATTTGGCTTAACGATTCTACTATGAGGTCGAACATGATAGTCCCATCTCTAGTTAGTGCGTTTCATTCCTTAATGAGAAATCCATTCCCTTGATTTTCATATGTAAAGGTACTGATGTATTTATGGATTTGATGGCTAATATGTTTACTTTATTTATGTTTCTATTATACGAGTTATATGAACATTTTATGATAGCAACTATGTATGGCTCTCACTATGTTTTTACTTATATGTTAATGGATAATGTTCCTATGTTATAATATATGATAATGCAGTAAATGGCATGAGGGAATAATGGTTCATAATGAATATAAGATAAGTGTGATATCCCTACACTTAATTTTGTTGTTTACACCTGTAGGTTACATATCGATGATATGTTAGACAAAATTCCTGTCATGGCTAGTAGGGATCCAGTCAAGGTCTTTAACAAGTATTTGATCTAGTATTTTCATTTCCATTTTACATTATTGATTTGAAGATATGAAGTAGTTTTGGGTAGTGTCTTAGACTCTGGGCCTGAAAAAGTGGATTGAATCCCTGGGTTGTTGGCACAACATTGACAATTTTGGTCCACAAGCACTGGTAGACAGGCCTATGAGAGTGACTTTAAGTTGTTTGTCACTTCCTTTCCCGTAATATTAGAGAGACTATGGCCCAAGAGACTTAAAAAAACAGTAGGACCTAGGAACAGGCTGTTTGTGTGGCTGAATTGTCCTCTCAGGGTTCTGTTGACGATGTTGGATGTCCATATGGTTTGTTTTTGTCGGTTCCACTTCCTTAATGTGACTTATGAGGTTGAATCTCATCATAGCAGTTTCTCATCTCATGTCTACCCCGGTTGGCATGGTTACATGGGTATACCAGGGAGGAGGGTGTTACACAAGTCTACAAGATGAAATTCACTCAGGAAGGCTTACCAACTCTTGTTCATATTTAAATTTCACTTGTATTGTCAAGATATCACAATGACCTTTTTGCAAATTTGTGTGGTTATGTTAGATCAACCGGCAATGAAGGCCTTTCAACTGGTTGGACATGTTGGCTCTTTAGCTGAAAGTGCATGTGTCTAACATCGAAAGCCCATCTAAGGATGTGTTGTAGCAGCTACAACCACCCTCCAAAATTTTTCCTTAGCTTTATTTTGGAGCCTCCCTACCAACCATCCTCAACAATATGTATTGCACTATCAAGTACATGAGCTTCTGAGGTTTTCGACTAGATTTATAGCCTGTGCATGATAGCTTGTTGCATCCCCTTATAGGTTGTTTCTTGGGACTTGGTCCAGCTGCAGGTTGAGAATATCCCTCAAGAAATTGTGCAATTATGGAGTGGAACTAGCCTTCCCTCTAGAAATTGCACAATCCTAACTCATAGCCTGCTAGGCTCCAGAATTGTGCAATTCTACTTATCAAGCTTCACTCGAAAAACTACAGAATATTTCCCAGCATGACTGCTCAGCCCAAAAATTGTGCAATTTTGGGAAGTAGTCAATTGCTCAGCCCATAATTGTGCAATCTGTCTCGGACAACCAACCTAGTAGCTAGCAGAAATTGCACGAATCCACACAGGACAACCGCTCAACCCAGAAATTGCGCAATCCTGGGAGAGAGTCACATGTTCCTCTCAAAAATTACGCAATTGCTTTAGGATAGTAATCTCTCCTCAACCCATAAACTATGTAGATTTTCATCCCAGGCCCACAGACCAATGCATGTGCCTTCAGGTTGACTGCTTCCCTCCAAGACTAAGCAAAAATTATTTGCATGCATGGACTGCTTCTCCAAAGGTAGCATGCAAAGGAATCCCTTGATTCATGGATTTACCTTTAGTTGTTGGAGGTTACATTCAAGGATCATTTTAGAAACCTCCAGTAGAGTGTCGCTTTTCCTAGACTTGTGGCATCCATGTCCCAATATTGATTTTGTCAAAGCTCATTAACCAGACACTATAGAACTCATTCCTCACATTGACCTTGCAATTCTGACTTCCCACATTGCATCTAGGAGTTGTCTACATATTCAACTCAGTCAATTTGGGGTAAGCCTGCTTTTCATGTCTCACACTGCATTTCTGTTGCCTTTTGTGTTTCACTTCGTGTGAGTGTTGTCTTCTTGATTTTAGTGAGTGCTTCTTGTCGTTTTCATGTTGTTAGCTTGTAGAAGCATCATTTCAGTTTTCATTCACATCTCGCTATTGGTGCATGCACGACACATTTTTTGAACGAATGGTGTTTTTGCGGCAACTCACTTCACACACATGCATGCTTTCCCATTTCCAGGATGCTACACTTTATATTTTCATGTATGATCATTCACTCTCCTTTGCACTCATCTGATCATGCTTTTAAACATCTCATATTGTCAGTCACCAGTCAGTTGGTCGAGGCTGCCTTGGCCTGGATCGTACCTTGCTCGGTTAGCACTGGACATTTTCGGAAGCAAAGTGTCTGCCTTCCCTCTAGAAACTACACAATTCTAGCCCAACACTAACCTCTAGGTTTGTATTGCATAATTCATGGGAGCAGTGTCCTACTAGCCCCAGAAACTGTGCAATGTAGTTTGCTGGTTACATGTCACTGCTGATTGAAATTTCACATTTCACAGTTTCAGTCTTCAAGAGGCCAGGATGGACTTTGCACTGTACAGTTTAGTAGTCAGTTAGCCTATTGACAACCCAAACTATGCCTTGCATAGTTTTGGTAGTTAGTATCCCAACCTCCTGGCAGAAATTATGTAACCTTCACGAACAATCACACAGGTGTGTTCCAAGTCAATCCTCAAGTTTGTTTTGGGTTTCAACTGACATGTTTCTTGCCATGAGTGTTTCTATGTCTCCAAGCATCAGAGGGGTTTTCCTGTCTCTCAGCAGCACAAGTGCAACGCCCTTGAGGAGGGTAGAGTCAAAGGACAAAGTTCAGAGCCCAATGGGATTTGCAACCAAGAAATTGTCTATGAGCTCACCTACCTATGAAGACATCAAGTTGTTCATAGATAAGGACATCAAGATAATATGGCAGAAATATTAAAGAAAGCATTACCATCAACAACAATAGAAGGTAACGCACTTGCATGTAATAAATTCAAGAGGAAGGTTGTTAAAAGCACAAAGGTGGAACAAAGTGCAAGTTGAAGCCGATTCACTTGTGATGAAACCGACTTTGGAGACTGAGGCTATGAGTTGATGACACAAAAGGAAGATCACACAAGGGAAGAGAACAAAATAGAGAGGTAGTTTCATGTGTTGAAGAAGAAACTCAAGCAAGAATAGGTGCTTCATAGACGAGAGAATGAGTTACAGTAGGAATAGGTATAATAGGGGGCACAACATGCACAGATAGATGAAACTATGCCCATAAAAGTTATAGCTACATCCCAGTAGTTGGCATGGAGAACACAAGGTGAGCAGTGTTCTTGATCGCATTTAAGGGAATTCAACAACATGCATGCCACTATGCCCGTGCATGCGGTCCCACCCATCTAGCGCACTCACCGAGGCGAAGACAAGAAGCAAGTTCAACTGGAGCTGAACATGTGTTTTGACAAGTTGATGTGCATGGTCACTAGCACAAACTTGGAGATCAGCACAGACACTATGCATCAGTATGTTGATAGTCCAACTACACTCATGACAACCATGTGTATGCTATTAAATTATTTGGACAAATGGGCCATATTAGTGTACGTAGATGCAACGTATTCAAGGGTCCACTTTTAGCAAGATTTCACCATTTAGCACACATACACCATCACGGACGACCAAGCTTAGCATTAGTTGGCCACCATCGACAATCACAAGGATGTCAAAGAGTTTCTCTCACCATAATGTTCTAAGTGTCAGTGATGTCTTGCACAAGCCATTTTTCTGCACATGGGCACATGTGCATTGTAATGTAACGTTTTGTCAAGTGGTAGTTAAAGTGTTAATAGTTGAATGTAATAGTGATAGAGTAGTCGAAGAGTTATGAGGATATATGAATGGTCACAAAGGGGAATGTCAAGGGTTACCCCACCCTTCGCTATAAATAGAACCTCATAACTCATTGTAAAGACTTTTGGTCAGCGAAGCTTCTAATAGTATTATCTTAGAGAAAGCTTGGATAGTATTATAATGAGCCTTGGCTTCTCCACTATGCAGAGCTAGTATATCTGTTTGGAGGAGCAAGTGGTTGTGGTTGTAATGTTCTCCTATTGAGACTAGTGGTTGGACATGGATGTATTATATGACTGGAACTTACACTTATTAATATAATAGATCCAACACGTTTCATGCATATGTTGTATAGTATTTCAGTTATCTTGAGTACTCTAAATAATATATGTATTTGTTTTCTTACACATGAATGTGTAGTTGTTTCTGTATATGTATGTATGAATCTTTCTAAAATGTGTTGTTGTCTTAGCCATCACATTGGATTTCTATCTAACTTGCCTTCCATGTTGTGATGCATCTTTGCTCATGTCTTCCCTTCTTAACTCCGTGCTATCACAGGTTTCCAAGGGGTACATTCACATCACCCTCTGTGTGTTAGAACCTCTCATGCACCTTCCTTGACTTACTACATATGTCACACCCTTACTACCAACAAGAAGATCTTACTTGACTCTATGCAAAACCACGGTGAAGGCATTACCGTATGACCCACTATTGGGACTCCTAGACCAAATGGTTTAAGGTCTAATTGCGACTTCTTATTAGAGAGATCCCCTGGCATGTTGGCGGGTCCAACACCATCAACATTTTGGCACTATAAGGAGGGCCAGATGACAAGCTATGTCCTCACATCTATTTTGAATCTTTGCATATCCATCATGACTAAATACAAAGTTTTTCTTCCGGAGTGTATGTCTTATGGAAACGACTTCAAAATCTCGAAACAACTCTTGGATAACTTGCCACCAAAAACATACGATGGTGGAAAACAAGTAGCCTTGGTTAGGCACGTGGTCGATCTTGTAGGCTCATGCGAAAGACATGGAATCTTTGAAGAGTACAATGAGTTGTGCATTGTTTGTCTACACGTTTTGAGGGCACCCAACACACTAGTGTGCCATGTTGCCCGAAAAATATATTCATTCTCTTGCTCATCTGGTCATAGAGATAGATCATGCTTTCAATCACTTTAACCATAAAGCACTCGGTCCTTCTGAAATTACAGAAAACACCCGATGAATCTGTTGAACAGTTTTACACATGTTTTTGTAATCTTGCATACTAGTTCCCTGAAGATAAAATTGATTAGGAAATTCTCGTTGGAAGATTTGAGTATCTTCTTCACATATCTGAGCCCAACTCAGCACACTTTGGTGACAGAGCTACACAATCAAAAGCAGGCACAGTTGCTGTCAAAAGTGACTTTCCGCCTTCACCTCATCAAACATCTCCACCATTGGAGAGTGATGTGAGAGATCATGCGCAAACATCTATTGAACTGTCACATCCTCCCACCCCACCTGCCCTTGATATCCGTGCAAAGTTTTCTTGAAAACCTATTGGTTGTCACGTGGATTAGTTCAATCAACCTCTATCCCCACATTCTATTGATTCTCCAAATTGTATTGTCTTGTGCTCTTCCATTCTGGACTCCACACCTACTGTTAACGAGGATCGAGTTGTTGATGGAGTTGGTGTTATGTAGCCAACCTCCGTCATCATTATTGATGAGTGTGTGTGGTAATATAAAGAAGAAAATGTGGTGAAGGAAGACTCCCTTCCAACTGCACCACAACCACTTTATCCTGACATCCTTTGTGATTCTACCTTTGTTGATTTCCCCTATGAAAACTCATTTATCAGTGTTTCTAATTATAATCATTCACAGGACAGGTCAGATGTCAGTCTCTCATTACAGTGTAGAGAGTACACATCTTCCTTTGAAAATTCGTCCAATCTGTCATCTGTCATTTCTAAAAACACAGAGAGTGAACATATTTTCATCTCATCTACCACTCTTCTCAATTCATGAAATCATGAGGATGCAGACAAACATCTTGAATTTTTTGATCTTGATTATCGTGATCTCTTTACTTCTTCATTTGATCACGATGTTCATTCAATCGTTGTTAATATGTCTAATACACCGTTCTATGATTATCTATCTGTCAACAAAGTCGAAACCCCTTAGATTGTCGAGGCACTTTAGCTCGAGCTAATGGTTATGCCAGGCCCTCACTTATCTGAGGTTGGTTTCACTTCCAATCAGGAAATCATTGAAACACTCAACACTCCTCATCACTCTCTGATGTGCATTGAAGATCAAGAAAACACCCAAATGTCGCTTCCTCCACTCGAACTACATGATTTCATTGCTCATGCATTGGAGGAATCTTACACAACAAGCACACTTGGACAACGTAAGTGGTCTACCTTTCTCATGTTTGCTTGCATGTCATAGTCAATATAATGCATACACTCAACATCTACACATAGTGTAGCACAACACAATGGCAAGTCCATAGAGTGCATGCCATGCGTTTTCACTCATCATTCTTTTGTGGATGCTTGTAAACTTGGAGTGTGTCGGTCTTCATCGTTATATCTTTCATGCTTGCTGGTTTGTAGAACTGCGATGTTCGCAAACTGTGCCTTCACCAACATGGTTCAACCAATGCGTCAATGGCTGCATTGGAAGTACTTCACCTAAGATAACCCATGCACTATTAGCTTAGGAGTAGGAGTAGTGTTTTCTATTGAGTTGTTTTCTTGCATGTTTGTTTGCTTCTTTCTTTGTGTGTTTGTTTTCTTGCTTGTTTGTTTGCTTACTAGCTCTGCTTCCACATTTACATCTGATTTTTTCTTTGCTTTTTGGTGTTTTTTGTTGTTATTGTCTATAGGTTAGTTTCACATGAACTGTGTACAACTCTTGAAACAAGCTAGGTAAAGTACAAGAGGACTTGTTCAGTTATCAATGCTTGGTTACCTATTGTCCCACCTCTTTATGAAGAACTTGTTGTCTTAAGTCCATGATACTTCAATGGAAAATATGTACTATTCGAAGTGAATCTTTGTGAAAACACAACCCTTGCATGCTAACTAGTGTCACCTACTCTAGTTGGTTGTTTTTGGGTTAATCCTTGTCATCTCAATCAAGTAGAGTAAGGTGAGGGAGAAAACCTTAACAAGAATGTAAGATGTTAACATAAACTACTTCCCAAAAGGAAAAACTTATTATGCTCTCAATAAGTTGGGATCCCTCTTTCACCTCTAAAAAGAAAAACTACAGTGCACAATTATGAAATGAAAAATGAAAAAATGAAAAAGTGAAAAATTTTCGAAGAAATGAAAAATGAACAAGGAAAAAGATGAGAAAGGCCTCCTACAAATAGAGGTGATGTAAGTAACTCCACTAGGGTACTGACAAGGCTCAATGGCATCAAAGCAATGCTTGTGTTCCTGCATGACTCTGTCAGGGTACTATCCAAGCCCACTCGCAACAAAGCAACACTAGCGATGAAACTAAGACTTTGACAAAAATACTCCTTGTGCATCAATATAAACCTCAACCCCAATCGAAACAACTATGTTGTCTTGGCTTGGAATCTGTGTCAATCGACCAAGAGCTTAGCAGATGCTACATCTTACAATGAATCGAGTCTGGAAACCTAGATGAATTGAGAAATCAACAATACTTCAGGAGTTGTTAGATTTGTTTTTCAAGTAAAAGGTCCGTTCAAAGAGCTAGAGTTCTAGCAGTGTGTCACCAAGTTTTGTAGCACCTACAACCACCCTCAAAAAGTTTTTCTTATCTTTGTTTTGGAGCCTCCCTACAAACCATCCTCAGCAACATATCTTGCACTACCAAGTACACGAGCTTTAGTGGTTTTCTAGAAAATTTCCATCTTGTGCATTATAGCTTCCTGCATCCCCCTCATAGGCTCTTTCTCCAGACTTGGTCCAGCTACAGACTAAGCAGATGCGTTAAGAAATTGCGCAATGATGGAGGGGAACCAACCTTCCCTCTAGAAATTGCATAATCCTGAGTAGTAGCCTACTCGGCTCTAGAAATGCACAATTCTTCCTGTCAAGCTTCACTGGAAAAACTACATAATTTGTCCCAATAGGACTACTCAGTCTAAAAATTGCACAATTCTTGGTAGCAGTCAGCTACTCAGCCTAGAAATTATGCAATCCCTTTGGGAAAACCAACCGAGTAGCTAGCACAAACTGCACAAATCCACCCAGCACAGCTGCTCAGCCCATAAATTGTGCAAACCTCGCAGACAGTCACATGTTCCTCTCTAAAATTGTATAATCCCTTTGGGACAATCATCTCTGCTCAATCTAGAAACTGCACAAATTTTCACCACAGGCCCACAAACCAATGCATGTCCCTTCAGGTTGACCGGTTGCCTCCGGGACCAAGCAAAACTGATTTCCATGCATGGACTGTTTCTCCCAAGGCAGCATGCAAAGGCATCCCTTGATTTAGGGATTTATCTTTAGCAACTGGAGGTTACATGCAAGGATCATTTTAGAAACCTCCATCCAACTATCCCTTTTCCTAGAATTGTGGCATGCACGTGCCAACCTCGATTTTATCAAAACTGATTAATCGAATGTTGTGGAGATCATTCCTCACAATGACCTTGCAGATCTAACATCCCACATTGCATCTAGGAGTCATTGGCACATTCAACTCAAATGTTTTGGGGTAAGCCCAATTTTCATGTCTCACGTCGCATTTCTATTTCCTTTTGTGTTTCACTTCATGTGAATGTTGTCTACTTCATTTCAGTGAGTGCTTGGTTTCATTTTTATGTATGTTAGCTTGTGTGACATGTTTTTGCACAAAATGTCGTTGTTGTGGTGGCTCACTTCACACAAATGCATGCTTTCCCTTTTGCTAAATATTGGACATGTTGTTTTCTTGTATGATCATTCACACTTGTTTGCACTCATCTCATCATGCATTCAAACTTATCATGTTTTCAAACACCCATTGACTGGTCCATGCCGCCTTGGCCCGGACCGTGCCTTGCCTTGCTAGCATTGTGCATTTTTAGAGGCAAAGGCTCTGCCTTAGCTCTAGAAACTGTGCAAGTCTAGCCTAGCACTAACCGCTACTCTTGCATTATGCAATTCTTAGAGGCAGTGTCCTACTAGACAAAGACGCTCCATAATGCAGTTTTTTGGTTGCATGTCACTGTTGACTGAAATTATGCATTGTGCAGTTTTAGTCCTCAGTAGGCTAGGATGGACTATGCATTTCCTATCCTCCAGCAATTAGTCAGCCGCCTAACAGCCCGAACTGTGCCTTACACAGTTTTGGGAGTCAATATCCAGACCCCTCGGCAGAAATTGTGCAACATTCACGACCAATCACACAAGTATGTTGCAAGTCAATCCTCAATTTTGTTTTGGTTTTCGACTGACATATTTCTTTCAATGAGTGTTTTTATGTCTCTAGGAATCACAAGTGTTTATCTATCTCTCATTAGCACAAGTGCAATGACCTTCAGGAGAGTATAGTAAAAAGACACCATTGAGAGCCTAATGGAGTTTGCAGCCAAGCAAGTGTCTATGAGCTCGCCTACCTATGAAGACATCAAGTTGTTCATAGACAAGGACATCAAGATAAGATAGCAGTAGAATTAAAGCAAGCAGTACCATCAACAACAACAAAAGGCAGCACACATGCACATAATGAATGCAAGAGGAAGCTTGTTAACAATACAAAGGTGGAACAAAGTTGCAAGTTGAAGTAGATCCACCTGTGATGAAAGAAACTTTGGAGATTGAGGCTATGAGGTGATGACACGACATGAATATCGGGTGAAGGTAGAGAACAGAACAAAGAAAGAGCTGCATGTGCTGAAGAAGAAACTCAAGGAAGAATAGGCAATACATAGACGAGAGAATGAGTTGCACCAAGAACAGGTACAACAGGGGGTGCAACATGCATAGACAAATGAATTTGCACCCATACAAGTTATAGATCCATCCCAGAAGTTGGCACGGGGCAAACAAGGTGAGTAGTGTTGCTGATCTCATGAAAGGGAATTCAGCCACAGACATGTCACTGTGTGCACACATAAGATCCCACCCATTTGGCACACTCAACGAGGAAAATACAAAAAGAAAGTTTGATTGGAGCTAAACATGTATTTTGACAAGCTCATGTGCATGGTCACTAGCACACACTTGGAGTTCAGCACAGACACTATGCATTAGTATGTTGTTGTTCTAGCTGCACTCAAGATAACGATGCACATGCTATCAAATGAGTTGGACAAAGGGGCCATATCAGTCTACCCAGATGAAACAGAGGCAAGAGTTAGCTTTTAGTAGGATGTAAAAATTGAGCACACAAGCACCATCACAGACAACTAAGCTTCGCATCAGTTCGCCACCATCAACTAGCACAAGGATGTCAAAGAGTTTGTCTCACCAAAATGGTGCAAGTGTCAGTGATGTCTTGTATGGCTTGCTCAAGCCATTTTGTCTCACATGGGCACATCTTCATTGCAATGTAACACCCTATCAAGTGGAATTTCAAGTATTGATAGTTGAATGTAACAGTCAAAGAGTAGTTGAAGAGTCATGAGGATAGATGAACGGCCACAAAGGGGGATGTCAAGGGACACCCCACTCATTGCCATATATAGAACCTCATAACTCATTGTAAATCCTTTTGGTCTTCCAAGCTTTTGATAGGAGTATCTTAGAGAAATATTGCACACTATTGTAATGAGCCTTGGCTTCTCCATTATGTACAACTAGTATGTCTCTTCGAAGGAGCATGCAGTTGTGGATGTACGGATCCACTGCCGGAACTACTGTTTGGACATGGATGTATTGTATGACTGGAACTTACATTTCTTAATATAATATAGTCAACACATTTCATGCATATGTTGCATTGTACTTGATCTATCTTAAGTACTTTAAATGATATATGTATATGCTTTCTTACACATGCATGTGTAGCTATTTCTTTATATGTATTTATGAATCTTTCTAAAGTGTGTTGTTGGTTTAACCATCACTTTCGGTTGCTAGCTAACTTTACTTCCATGTTGTGATGCATCTTTTCTTGTGCGTTCCCTTCTTAACTCCATGTTATAAAAGGTTTCCAATGGAAGAACTCACCTCACCCTCCAAGTGTTAGAACCTCTCATGGACCTTCCTTGATTTACTACATATGCCACACCTTTACTACCAACAAGGACATCTTACTTGCCTCTGTGTGAAACTGAGGTCAAGGAATTACCGTACGACCCACTACTAGGACTCCTACACCAAATGGTCTGAGGTATAATTGGGACTTCTTGCCGGGGGGATCCCCTGACATGTTGGCAGGTCTAGCACTGTCAACATTGTAGCGCTAGAAGGAGGGCCATATGACAAGCTCAATCCTCACATCTGTTTTGAATCTCTGCATATCCATCATGACTAACTACATAGTTTCTCTTCTAGAGTGTATGTCATATGGATATCACTTCAAAATATCGGAAGAACTCTTGGATAACTTGTCACAAAAAACATATGATGGTGGAGGCCACATAGCTTTGGTTAGGCACACGGTTAGTGTTGTAGGATCATGCGAAAGACATGGAATCTTTGAAGAGTACATGAGTTGCGCGTTGTTCGTCTACACACTTCGAGGGAACCCAATGCACTAGTGTGCCATGCTACCCAAAAAATATATTCATTCTCTTGCACATATGGTCATAGAGATAGATCATGCTTTCAATCACTTTAACTGGAAAGAAATCGATCAAGAATTTTGAAATTACAAAAAAAACCTGATGATTCCGTTGAAATTTTTTACACGCTTTTGTAATCTTTCATACCGTTTTCTTGAACATGAAATTTATTGGGAATTTCTCGATGGATGATTTGAGAATCTTCTTCACATATCTGAACCCCACTCAACACACCTTGGTGATGAAGCTGCACAATCAGAAGAAGACATGGTTGCTGTCACAAGTGATTGTCTGCCTTCAACTCATCAAATAGCTCCACCATCACATAGTGATGTGGGAGATCATGCACACACATCTATTGAGCTGTCACATCCTCCCACCCCACATGCTCTTTATATCTGTGCAGATTTGTCTTGCAAACCTGTTGGTTTTCACGTGGATTCATTCCCTCAACCTCTGTCCCCACGTATTGTTGATCATCACGATTGTATTATCTTATGTTCTTCCATTCCGAACTCCACACCTGATGTGAATGAGGATCAAGTTGTCGAAGGATTTGGTGTCATGCAACCAACATGCACCATAATTCATGATGAGTGTGCGAAAAATATAAAGAAGAACCCATTGTAAAGGATGACTTCCTTCCAATCACACCTCATCCACTTTATCCTGAAATCCCTTGTGATTCTGCCACTACTTATTTCCCATGTTAAAACACATTTCTAGATGTTTCTACTTCCGATCATTCACAGGACATGTTCGATGTTAGTCTCTCATTACAGTGCAGATAGGACACATCTTCCTTCAGAAATCCATCCAGAATGTCATCTTTCATTTATGAAAACAAAGAGGGTGGACACCTTTGCTTCTCATCTACCCCTTTGCCCCATCCATCAAATCATAAGGATGCCGAAAAACATCCTAAATTGTCTGTTATTGGTTGTTGTGATCTCTCTACTTCTTCATCTAATCACAATGTTGATTGAATTGTTGTTAATTTGTCTAAGACACTAATCTATGATGATCTATCTATTAGCAAAGTTGAAACCCTGCAGAATGTCAAGGCACTTCAACTTGAGCTGATGGTTATGTCAGGCCCTCGCTGTCTTGAGGTTGGTTTCACTTCCAATCAAGAAATTGTGGAAATACTCAAGGCTACTCATCACTCTCTACTTTGCATTAAAGATCAAAAAAACACCCAAATTCCACTTCCTCCACTCAAACTACATGATCCCATCACTCATGCATTGGAGTAATATTACACAGTAAGCACACTTAAACAACCTAAGTGTTATAACTTTCTCGCATTTTCTTGCATGTTATAGTCAATAGAATGCATACACTCAACATATGCACATAGTGTAGCACAACACCATGGCAAGTCCACAGAGTGCATGTCATGTGCTTTCTCTCATCTTTGTTATGTGCTTGCTTGTAAGTCAGGAGTGTGTCTATCTTAATTGTTATATCTTTCATTTTTGTTGGTTTGCACAACTGTGATGTTCACAAACCATGCCTTCATCAACATGGGTCAACCAATGTGCCGATGGTTGCATTGGAAGTATCACTTCATGTGAGACGACCCATGCACTGTTCGCTTAGGAGTAGGAGTAGTGTTTTCTTTTGATTTGTTTGCTTGCATGCCTATTTACTTCCTTATTTGTGCATTTGTTTGTTTTCTTATTTGTTTGCTTACTCACTTTTCTTCCGCATTTGCTTATTCTTTTTTCTTTTGTTTTTGGTTTGTTTTCTGGTTATTGTCCATAGGTCAATTTTGCATGAACCGTGTACGAGTCTTGAAACAAGCTGGGTAAAGTACAAGAGGACTTGTGCAGCTATCAATATTTGGTTATCTATCATCCCGCTTCTGTATGAAGAACTTGTTGTCTTCATTCCATGATACATCAATGAAAAATACATATTGTTCGAAGTGAACCTTGGTGAAAACATAACTCTTGCATTCTAACTAGTGTCACCTACTCTAGTCGATTTTTTTGGGTTATTTGTCAGCTCAGTCAAGTAGAGTAAGGTGAGGGGGGAAACCTTAACAAGCACGTCAAATGTATACATAAAATACTTCTCAAAAGGAACAACCTCTTCTACTCTCAATAAGTCGGGATTCCTCTTCCACCTCTTAAAATAATAAGTGCTATAACCATTTATGAAATGAAAAATGAAAAAATGAAAAAGTGAAAAAATTTCACAAAAATGAAAAATTAATAAGGAAAAAGAAGATAAAGGCTTCATGCATGGAGGTGTGATGCAAGTAATTCCATCAGGGTACTCACCAGGCTCAATGGAAGCAGAGCGATGCTTGTGTTCCTACGTGACTCCATCGGGATAATGTCTAGGCCTACTGGCAGCAGAAAAACACTAGAGATGAAACTAAGTCTCTAATGACTATACTGCTTGTGCATAAATATACGCCTCAATCCAAATCAAAACAACAATGTTGGCTTGGCTTGCAATGTGTGTCAATCAACCAAGAGCTCGACACATGCTATGTGTTACAATCAAGCGAGTATGGAACCCAAGATGAACTGAGAACTGAGCAATACTTCTGTAGGTGTTAGACTTTATTTTCATCAACAATGTCCATTCAGAGAGCTGGAGTTCTACCAGTGTGTCACCAAGTGTTGTAGCAGCTAAAACCACCCTCCAAAATTCTCCCTTAGCTTTGTTCTGGAGACTCCCTACAAACCATCCTCAGTAGCATGTCTTGCACTATCAAGTACATAAGCTTCACTAGTTTTCTAGTAGATTTCCAACCTGTGCATGATAGCTTGTTGAATCCCCCTCACAAGTTGTTTCTCCGAAATTGGTCCTACTATAAGCTGAGCAGATCCCTTAAGAAATTGCACAATTATTGAGGGGAACCAGCCTTTCCCTCCAGAAATTGCATAATCTTGACTGGTAGCTTGTTGGTCTCTAGAATTGGACAATTCTTCCTGTCAAGCTTCACTGGAAAAACTGTGCAATCTATCCCAACAAGACTGCTCAGTCTAGAAATTGTACAATTCTGGGCAGGAGTCAATTGCTCACCCTAGAACTGCACAATCCCTCTAGGACAACTAGCCCAACAGCTAGCAAAAATTGCACAAATCCACCCAAGGACAGCAACTCAACCCATAAATTACACAATCCTTGGAGATAGTCAACTATTCCTCTCAGAAATTGTGCAATCCCTTTGGGATACTCATCTCTGCTAACCCAGAAACTGCGCAGATTTTCATCCCCGATATGCTAACCGATGCATGTGCCTTCAGGTTGAGAAGATCCCTCTAAGTCCGAGCAAACCTGATTTGCATGCATGGATTGTTTCTTCCAAGGCATCTTGGAAAGGCATCCCTTGATTCAGGGATCTATCTTTGGCAGCCATAGGTTACATGCAAGGATCATTTCAGAAACCTCTAGCCAAGTGCCACTTTTGCTAGACTTGTGGCATGCACATCCCAACTTTGATTTGATAAAAACTCATTAACCGGATGCTACAGAGCTCATTCCTCACATCAAACTTGCAGCTCTGACATCCCACATTGCATCTAGGAGTCATCAGTACATTCAGCTTAGCTGTTTTGGGGTAAGCTTGCTTTTCATGTCTCTCACTACATTTTTATCGCTTTTTGTGTTTCGTTTCCTGTGAGTGTGTTCTGCTTGATTTCAATGAGCGCTTGATTTCGTTTTGATGTATGTTAGCTTGCATGACACTATTTCTATATGAATGCTCGTTGTTGCGGCCACTCGCTTCACACACATGCATGCCTTCCCATTTTCGGAATCCTACACATGTTGTTTGCATGTATGATCATTAACACTTGTTTTCACTCATCTCATAATGCATTCAAATGTCTCATGTTTTCAGTCACCCGTCGACCAGTCTAAGATGCCTTGACCAGGACCGTGCCTTACCCAACTAGCACTGCACATTTCTGGAAGTGAAGGATCTGACTTTGCTCTAGAAACTATTCAAGTCTAGCCCAGGAATGACCTCCATGCTTGCATTGCACAATTCTTGGAGGTAGTGTCCTAGTGGCCCCAGAAACTTCGCAATGCAGTTTGCTAGCTACATGTCATTGCTAACTGAAATTGCGCATTATGTAGTTTTAGTCCTCGGCAAGCTAAGGTGGGTTGTGCATTACCCATCTCCCAACAATCAGTTAGCCTCCTAATATCTTGGATTGTGCCTTGCACAATTTTGGGAGTCAATCTCCCGACCTCCCGATAGAAATTGCACAAACTTCATCATCAACCACATAGGTATGTTGCAAGTCAATGCTCAAGTTTGTTTTGGTTTTCGACTAACATTTTTGCTAGCCATGAGTGTTGTTATGTCTCTAGGAATCATAGGTGTTCATTTATCTCTTAGAAACACAAGCACAATGGCTTTAGGAGAGTAGATTCAAAGGACATTGTTGAGAGCCCAACTGGGTTTGTAGCCAAGGAAGTGTCTATCAGATCGCTTACCTATCAAGACATCAAGTTGTTCATAGACAAGGACATCAACATAATATGGCAGCAACATTAAAACAAGCAGTACCATCACCAACAATAGAATTCAGCACACCTGTGCATAATGAATGCAAGAGGAAGGTTGTTAACAACACAGAGGCGGAACCAAATTTTCCGCTCAAGTAGATCCACTTGTGATGAAAGAAACTTTGGAGACTGAGGCTATGAGGTGATGACGTGACATGAATATCATGCAAAGGAAAATAATAGAACATATAAGGAGTTGCATGTGTTGAAGAAGCAACTCAAGGAAGAATAGGAGTTGCATAGACGAGAGAAGGAGTTGTAGCTGGAACAGGTACAACAGGGAGTGCAACATGCATATATGGATGAAACTGCACCCATACAAGTCATAGATCCATCCCAGTAGTTGGCACAGAGAAGAAAATGTGAGCAGTTGTTGTTTATTACATGTAATGGAATTCATCCAAATGCATGTCATTGCACGCACATATGCGATACCACCCATCTAGCACACTGAACGAGGCGAGGACAAGGAGCACGTTCAATTGGAGTTGAACATGTATTTTGACAAGTTGATGTGCATGGTCGCTAGCACACACTTGGATATTAGCACAGACACTATGGATCAATATGTTTTTGGTATAGCTGCCCTCAAGACAACCATGTGCATGCCATCAAATGAGTTGGACAAAGAGGCCATATCAGTCTACCTGGATGCAACGGAGGCAAGAGTTCACTTTTAGTAGGATGTCACAATTGAGTGCACAGACACCACAATGGTCCAAGTTTTATTGATGTCTTATATGCCTTTCTCAAGCCATTTTGTCTGACATGGACACATGTGCACTGTAATGTAACATCTTGTCAAGTGGAAGTTCAAGTGTTGATAGTTGAATGTAACAAGCATAGAGTAGTTGAAGAGTCATGAGGATAGATGAATGGTCAGAAGGGGGAATGTCAAGGGTTACCCCAATATTTTCCATAAATAGAACCTCATAACTCATTGTAAAGGCTTTTGATCAGCCAAGCTTTTGAGAGGAGTATCTTAAAGAAAGATTGGACAATATTGTAATGAGGCTTGGCTTCTTAGCTACACAGAGCGAGTATATCTCTTTGAAGTAGGAGGCGGTTGTGGATGTAACATTCCACTATTGGAAATAATATTTCAACGTGGATGTATTGTATGAATGGAACTTACACTTCTTAATACAATAGATTCAACATGTTTCATTCATATGTTGTATTGTATTTCAGCTATGTTGAGTACTCTAATGGATATATGTATCTGTTTGTTTACGCATGCATTTGTAGCTATTTTTGTATCTATATGTATGAATATTTCTGAAATGTGTTATTGGTTTACCCAACACATTGGATTGCTCGCTAAATTTCCTTCCATGTTGTGATGCATCTTTTCTCATGTGTTTCCTTCTGAACTCCGTGCTATCACAGGATTCTAAGTGGCGCACTCACCTCACCCTCCATATGTTAGACCCTCTCATGAACCTTCCTTGACTTACTGCATATGTCACACCCTTACTACCAATAGGGACATCTTACTTTCCTGTTTGTGAAACCAAGGTCAAGGCATTACCGTACAAGCCACTATTGGGACTCCTGCACCAAATGGTCTAAGGTATAATTGGGACTTCTTACCGAGGAGATCCCCTGACAAGTTGACGGCTCCAACACCATCAACATTTTGGTGCTAGAACGGGGGCTAGATGACAAGTATTCACATCTGTTTTGAATCTTTGCATATCCATAATGATTAGCTATAGAGTTTCTCTTCCGGAATGTATGTCTTATGGAAACAACTTCAAAATCTTGGAACAATTCTTAGATAACTTGTCATAGAAAACATAAAATCATGGAGGCCATGTATCCTTGGTTAGACATGTGGTCCACATTGTAGGCTCATGTGAAAGACATTGAATCTTTGAAGAGTAGATGAGCTGCGTGTTGTTCGTCTACATGCTTCGAGGGCACCCAATGCACTGGTGTTCCACGCTACCCAGAAAATCTATTCATTCTCTTATGCATCTGGTCGTAGAGATAAACCATGCTTTCAATCACTTTAACTATAAAGCACTCCATAAAGAAATTCTAAAATTACAAAAGGCACTTGATGAATCTATTGAAAAGTTTTACACGCTCTTTTGTAATCTTGCATACTGGTTCCCCGAAGATTAAATTGATTGGGATTTTCTCAATGGAATATTGGAGTATCTTCTTCACATATCGAAGCCCAACTCAACATGGTTCGATGATGGAGCTGAACAATCACAAGCAGGCACGGTTGCTGTCACAAGTGATTGTCCGCCTTCAACTCATCAGAAAGCTCCACCATCGCAGAATGATGTGGGAGAACATGCACACACCTATTGAACTGTCACATCATCCCACCCCACCTGCTCTTGATATTGGCACATATTTGACTTGCAAACCTGTTGGTTTTCGCATGGATTTATTCCCTCAATCTTTGTCCCTGATTTCCCTTGATCATCTAAATTGTACTATCTTGTGTTCTTCCATTCCGAAGTCCACACCTGCTGTCAATGAGGATCAAGTTGCCAACGATGTTGGTGTTTTGCAACCAACTAACACCATCATTCATGATGAGTGTGTGTGAGAATCTAAAGAAGAACCCACACTGAAGGATGACTCCCTTCCATCCTCGCGTGATCTGCTTTATCCTACATCCCTTGTGTTCTTGCCATTGCTGATTTCCCCTATGGAAACTCATTTCTGGATGTTTTTATTTCTGATCATTCAAAGGATACGTTGGATGCTAGTCTCCCATTATAGTGTGGAGAGGACACATCTTTCTCCAGAAATATTTCCAGTCTGTCATTTGTCATTTCTGAAAAGAGAAAGTGTGGACATGTTTGCTTCTTATCTACCGCTTTGCCCCATTCATCAAATCATGAGGATGCCGAAAAACATCTTGAATTTTTTTATCTTAGTTGTCGTGATCTCTCTACTTCTTCATTTGATCACGATGTTGATTCAATCATTGTTAATCTCTCTAAGACACTAGTCTATGATGATCCATCTGTTAACGAAATCGAAACCCCATAGACTGTCGAGGCACTTTAGCCCGAACTGATGGTTATGTCAAGCCCTTGCTATCATGACGTTGGTTCCACCTGGAATCAAGAAATCATTGAAACACTCAAGGCCCCTCATCACTCTCTACCTTGCATTGAGGATCAAGAAAACACCGAAATTTCACTTCCTCCACTCGAACTACATGATCCCATCGCTCATGCATTGGAGGAATATTACACAGCAAGCACACTTGCACAACATAAGTGGTATGTGTTTCTCACGTTTGCTTGCATGTCAAAGTCAATAGAATGCATACACTCAACATCTTTACACAATGTAGCACAACACCATGGCAAGTCCACAGAGTGCATGTCATGTGCTTTCACTCATCTCTGTCCTGTGGTCGCTTGTAAGCTCAGAGTGTGTCTATCTTCGTTGTTATATCTTTCATTCTTGTTGGTTTGTGCAACTGCGATGTTCACAAATTGTTCCTTCACCAACATGGGTCAACCAATATGCTAGTGGCTACATTGGAATTATCACTTCACATGAAATGACCCATGAAATTTTATCTTAGGAGTAGGATTAGTGTTTTCTTTTGATTTGTTTGCTTGCATGCCTGTTTACTTCTTTGCTTGTTTGTTTGTTTGTTTGCTTGTTTGATTTCTTACTCGCTTTGCTTCCAGATTTGCTTCTGCTTTTCACTTTTTTTTTGGTTTGTTTTCTTGTTATTGTCCGTAGGTTAGTTTCACATGAACAGTGTATGACTCTTGAAACATGTTGGGTAAAGTACAAGAGGACTTGTGCAGTTATCAATACTTGGTTACCTATCGTCCCACCTACGTATGAAGAACATTTTGTCTCCATTCCATGATACATCAATGGAAAATATGTATTCTTTGAAGTGAACCTTGCTGAAAACACAACTCTTGCCTGCTAACTAGTGCCACTTACTCTAGTCTATTTTTTTGGGTTAATCCTTGTCAACTCAGTCAAGTAGAGTAAGGTGAGGGGGAAAACCTTAATAAGCAGGTCAAAGTTATACATAAACTACTTCTCTAAAGGAAAATCCTCCTCTACTCTCAATAAGTCGGGATCCCTCTTCTGCCTCTGAAAAGAATAAGTGCTATGCACAGCTATGAAATGAAAAATGAAAAGATGAAAAAGTGAAAAAAATTCAAAAAAATTAAAAATTAATAAAGTAAAAGAAGATAAAGGCTTCATGCACATAGAGGTGATGCAAGTAACTTTGTCAAGGTACTGCCCAGGCCTGTTGGTAACGGAGCAACACTAGAGATGAAACTAAGACTCTGATGACTACACTGCTTGTGCATCAAGATACCCCTCAACCCAAATCGAAACAACTATGTTCGTTTGGATTTGAATGTGTGTCAATAGATCGAGAGCTTGGTAGATGCTACATATTACGATCAAGCAAGTGAGGAAACCAGGATGAACTGAGAACTGAACAATAATTATTTAGGTGTTAGACTTTCTTTTAATGAACAAGGTCCATTCAGAGAGCTAAAGTTCTACCAGTGTGTCACCAAGTGTTATACCAGCTACAACCACCTTGCAAAAATTTTCCTTAGCTTCGTTTTGGAGCCCCCTACCAAATGTCCTCAGCAACATGTTTTGTACTATCAAGTACATGAGCTTTAGTGGTTTTCTAGCAGATTTCCATCATGCGCATGATAGCTTGTTGCATCCCCCTCACAGGTTGTTTCACTAGACTTGGTCAAGCTACAAGCTAAGAAAATTCCTCAGGGAATTGTGTAATTCTAGAGGGGAACCAACCTTTCCTCATAAAATTGTGCAGTCTTGACTGGCAGACTATTGGGATCCATAATTTCACAATTCTTCTTGTCAAGCTTCAATGGAAAAACTATGCAATATGTCCCAACAGGATCGCTCAGTCCAGAAATTGCGCAATTCTGGGTAGCAGTCAGCTACTCAGCCCAGAAATTGTGTAATCCCTTCGCGATAGCCAGCCCAATAGCTAGCAGAAATTGAACAAATCCACAGAGGACAGTTGCTCAGCCCATAAAGTGCACAATCCTAGGAGAGAGTCACATGTTCCTCTCAAAAATTACATAATCCCTTTGGGACAGTCATCTCTGCTCAACCCAAAAACTGTGTAGATTTTCATCCCAGTCCTAGAGATCGATGCATGTGCCTTGAGGTTGACTGGTTCCCTTCGATACCAAGCAAAGCTAATTTGCATGCATGGATTATTTCTCCCAAGGCAACATGCAAAGACATCCCTTGATTCAGGGATCTATCTTTGGCAGCTGGAGGCTACATCCAAGGTTCATTTCAAAAACCTCCATCCAAGTGTCACTTTTCCTAGACATGTGGCATGCACGTCCCAACCTTGATTTTATCAAAACTCATTAACTAGATGTTGCAGAGCTCATTCCTCACATTGACCTTGCAATGTTGACATCCCACATTGCATCTAGGAGACATCGGCACTTTCAACTCAACTATTTTAGGGTAAGCCCACTTTTCATGTCTCAGACTACATTTATGTCCCTTTTTATGTTTTGCTTTGTGTGAGTGTTGTCTGCTTGATTTCAACAAGCGCTTGCTTTCATTTTGATGTATGTTAACTTGCATGACATTGTTTCTGCATGAACAGTCATCGTTGCAGTGACTCGCTCCACACACAAGCAATCTTTCCCATTTCCTAAATCCTGCACATGTTTTTTGCATGTATGATAATTCAATCTTATTTGCACTCATCTCATCATGCATTCAAACTTCTCATGTTTTCAATCACCCGTTGATCGGTCCAAGCTACCTTGGCCCGGATTGTGCCATGCCTGACTAGAACTGTGCATTTCCAAAAGCAAAGGCTCTATATTTACTTTAGAAACTACAAAAGTCTGGGCCACCACTAACCTCCACTCTTGCATTGTGCAATTCTTGCAGGCAGTGTCCTACTGGCCCAAGAAACTTTGCAAAGCATTTTGCTGGTTGCATGTCACTGCTGACTGAAATTGCTCATTGCACAACTTGAGTCCCTAGCAGGCCAGGCTGGATTGTGCATTTCCCAGCCTCCAGTAGTCAGTTAGCCTCCTAACAACCTGGATTGTGCCTTGCACAGTTTTGGGAGTCAGTCTCCCCACCTCCCTACGGAAATTATGCAACCTTCATGATCAATCACACAAGTATGTTGCAAGTTAGTCCTCAAGTTTATTTTGGTTTTTGACTGGCATGCTTTTTTCCATTAGTGTTTCTATATCTCTAAGCATCACATGTGTTCACCTGTCTCTCAGCAACACAAATACAGTGGCCTTCACGAGAGTAGAGTCAAAGGACACCGTTGAGGGCCCAACAAGGATTGCAGCCAATCAAGTGTCTATGAGCTCACCTACCTATGAATACATCAATTTGTTCATAGACAAGGACATCAAGATAATATGGCAGCAACATTAAAGCAAGCAGAACCATCAGCGACAGCAGAAGGAAGCACACCTGCATCCAATGAATGCAAGATGAAGGTTGTTAACAACAAAGAGGAAGAACAAAGTTGCAAGCTCTAGTATATCCACTTGTGATGAAAGCAACTTTGGATACTGAGGCTATGAGGCGATGACGTGACATGAAGATTGCACGAAGGTAGAGAATAGAACAAAGAAGGAGATGCATGTGCTAAAGAAACAACTCAAGGAAGAATAGGCACTGCATATATGAGAGAATCAATTGTAGTAGGAACAAGTATAGCAGGGGGTGCAACATGCATATACAAATGAAACTGTGCCCATACAACTTATAGATCCATCCCAACAGCTAGCACGAAGTAGACAAGGTGAGCAGTGTTGTTGACCACATGTAAGGGAATTCAACCACATGCATGTCATTGTGTGCACACACATGATCCCACCCATTTGGCACACTCAACGAGGCAAAGACAAGAAGCAAGTCCACTTGGAGCTTAACATGTATTTTGACAAGTTGATGTGCATGTTCACTAGCACATACTTGGAGATCAACACAAACATTATGCATCAGTATGTTGCTGCTCTAGCTTTACTCAAGACAACAATGCACATGCTATAAAATGAGTTGGACAAAGGGGCCATATCAGTCTACCCGTATGCAACAGAGGTAAGAGTTCGCTTTCAACAAGAAGTCATAATTAAGCACACAAACACTGTCACGGACGACCAAGCTTGGCATCAGTTTGCCACCATTGACCATCACAAGCATGTCAAAGAGTTTGTCTCACCATAATGGTCCAAGTGTAAGTGATGCCATTTATGGCTTGCTCAAGCCATTTGGTCTCACATGGGCACATGTGCATTGTAATATAAGATTTTGTCAAGTGGAAGTTCAAGTGTCGATAGTTGAATGTAATAGTCATAGAGTAGTTGAAGAGTCATGAGGATAAATTAACAATCACAAAGAGGAATGTCAAGGGTCACCCCACCCTTTACCATAAATAGAACCTCATAACTCATTGTAAAGGCTTTTGGTCAGCCAAGCTTTTGATAGGAGTATCTTAGAGAAAGATTGGATAGTATGCTAATGAGCCTTGGCTTCTCCACAATGTAGAGCTAGTATATCTCTTTGAAATAGTAGGTGGTTGTGGATTTAACGTTCCATTGTTAGAACTAGTGTTTAGACATGGATGTATTGTATGATTGGAACTTACACTTCTTAATATAACAGAGCGATTACGTTTCATGCATATGTTGTATGTTATTTCATCTGTCTTGAGTACTCTAAATGATATATTTATCTATTTACTTGCGCATGCATGTGTAGCTATTGTTTTCTATGTATGTATGAATCTTTCTTAAATATGTTGTTGGTTTAACCATCACTTTGAATTTCTAGCTAACTTTCCTTCCATGTTGTGATGCATCTTTTCTCGTATGCTCCCTTCTTAACTTTGTGCTATCAGAGGTTTCCAAGGGGTGAACTCACCTCACACTCCATGTATTAGAACCTCTCATACACCTTCCTTGACTTACTTCATATGTCACACCCTTACTACCAAGAGGGACATCTTACTTTCCTGTGTGTGAAACCATAGTCAAGGCATTACCATACAACCCACTGTTGGGACTCCTACACCAAACGATATGAGGTCTAACTAGGACTTCTTACTAGGGATATCCCTTGAAATGTTGACCGATTCAGCACCATCAACATTTTGGTGCTAGAAGCAGGGCCAGATGACAAGCTGATTCCTCACATATATTTTTAATGTCTGCATATCCGTCATGACTTACACAAAGTTTCTCTTCCAGAGTGTATGTCTTATGGAAACGATTTCAAAATATCAGAATATCTCTTGGATAACTTGTCAC
>APFE030209765.1:0-26725 GCA_000404065.3 Pinus taeda
TTAAAAGCACATGATTTTATTGGAAGTAGTTTAGGTGATGGAAATAAAGGAAACTAATTTTCTTGTAAGAATTTTCTACATTGTATCTCCACTCAAACACTCTCATAGAAAAAAAAATATTGACCCCACCCATCAAGAAAGCCACCCAATGTCACCTTGGTGACCTTATTTCACTCTTTAGACTACAAGAAGGATATCCTTATCTAGGGGGGAATCCTTAAATATCGAGCTAAGCTAGGTCATTGAGTAATGAAAGGAAGTTCCTTAACAAAGACTAGTGATTTGACACTACTCATTCTCAAAGTAAAAGATCAGGGATAAGTGTGTGAATAGTCAAACAAACTATGAATTATTAACAAATTTTGAATGATTTTAATTACACAACTATGCTTATTCATGCAACCAAATTATACTTGAAAAATGAAAGATAAAGCTTGCTCCATAACCATATAGCATGAGATGCTAGTGAAGCATATATACAATGGCATAATAAAAATAGAAAATGAATCATAAATTGTCTATACTAGTAAGTCATTAGATCATTCATTTATCATATTTATGACCATTGGAGATTGAGAGTTCATTACCATTGTCAAGAGACCATTCCACAATTAAGAGATCATACACCAACAATATTAATTATGTTTGGGACAACAAAGAGTTATGTGTTTGCAATGACAAATAGAGGAAATATTCAAACTTGTCATTGTTACTAAGGACAATGAAGGTAAAAAAGGTGGAAGTGGACTACTTACAGGTTTGTAACATTCAAATTCATCCATTTATCATCATGCAAGTTCCATGAAGGAAATTTGGTAGTGATACTAAGTGGACATTCTTTGATCAAAATTCATATCCTGTCCTTAGCACTACCATTTTGCAAGACAAATAAGAAATGTGAAATATATGTGCAACCAACTAAATAAGCTGGAAAGGTTGTTGCAACATATATAGGTGGTCATGTCGTGTTGCAAAAGGAGGTGTTGGCCCACTCCCATTTTCGATAATTTGTTAACCTTTGAATTTGATTCCCTATGAAAGTGGTCAAATGATATGACCCTAAAGATTCTAATAAGCTCCATAATTTTAATCATCCTTTGATCCAATAAAGAAGTGTACAAGGAAGTATAACCTTTCACCCAATCTAAAACAACTTTTGAATCCCCTATGACTTGTAGGTTTAGATTGTTGAAGTGACGCAATTAAAATGACTAACATAAACAACTAATTCATATTATTGTTAGGTATTCATATTTTTTTCTTAGACTAAATTAGTCATTTATGTTAGCCATTTTTAGTAGTATTACTTATTAACTAGTCGTATATTTTAACTAGTGACTAAAATAGTCATTTATGTTAGTCGTTTTTAGTTGGGTCTCTTAATATTGCTAATTTTTTGTTGTATTTCACTTGGAAAAGTTGTGGTGACTAAATTTTTTAGTCACGTAGTCACTAATTTCACCATTTTCTACTAGTGAATTAAGCATTTAAAAATCTAAAAATACCACGAGAACAAGAATTTTTTTTATCTTTGTAACAATAAGAAGGTTGAAAATAAAAAACCTATCACTTAAAGTGCCTAGTGTATTCTCAAATTAGATCACAATATTAACCTTCCTAACCTTGTAAGTGATGAAAACAATGGTGATCTTGAAATGCTTTTCTTAATGCATTTTGAGCACATTAACAAAATTATAAAGAAATCTAAGTAATCTCTTACGTTTCTAAATGTCTTATAAATAAAATTTGGTTTTAATGGATGTTAATCATCATCATCATCATCATCTCATATATATATAGATATATATAGATATATATATAATATATTATATATATTATATAACACTAAATGTAGAGAAAGGAAAAAAAACTTTGAGAAAATAACATATCTCAATGTGAAGCTAATGAATAAAAATTTAATATGTGCAAAAGGAACTTCCAAATTACAACACAACCAAACTTTGTTGTATCTAGGATGTCTAATGAACTTATCATTGAAATAAAACTATACATAGTAATAGCAACTAAGCTTCAA
This sequence comes from Pinus taeda, assembly GCA_000404065.3. NCBI lineage: Eukaryota > Viridiplantae > Streptophyta > Pinopsida > Pinales > Pinaceae > Pinus > Pinus taeda. Next base: position 2,036 of record APFE030209765.1, read on the forward strand.
TGAGAATGTTCAATGGTTATAACTTGTGTATTGAAGATAGAATTTCTAACATTTTTTAGTGCATACTTAAAAAATTGTCTCATGATAACTTGAAAATATGAAACAAAATGAAGTCAAAACCATAAGAAGCTTTGGCATAACAATATCAAAATCAACTGGTCAAACCAATAAAGAAATTTTGGTATAATATTAAAAAGTAATTTTCAATATTTTTTCAAACATAAAAACTTTAGTGCAAATAAGTCCCAAAAATAACCTGCTTAATAATAATAATAATAATAATAATATCTATTTTTAAGGTCACAGCCAAGCCAAACACCAAATTGGTGTATGAGACCCCCTTGTTTGTGGGACAAGGGGCCCACCTCCACACAACGATTTCACTGTTAAGTCTACAAAGACATACATACTATACCCCCTCTGGTTTTGAACCTGTGACCTCTTAAGAGGAAACACATACTCTTAACCATTATTACCCATCCACTTAAGACGGTAAATCATCATCGCAACCTAAAAATAAAAAAACCATAGTATCACTCAAATATATAAAATGTCGACTTTATAGTTTATTATACTTAATGTTTGGTACTATTATTAGATGACATAGCATATAGTCTTCTTAGGTGTAACAATAACCATAATGGGGTTCAAATCAAACCAAACAAACAATAACCATAATGGGGTTCAAATCAAACCAAACAAATGATTATATGCAATCATGAATCTACACATCATTTCTTTAAGAACTCTGATCTATTTTAATAACGAAACCGACTTAAGTTACATATGCTTTTGGTTTTACTATAAAATGATAAATGGTTTATACGTTAAAAAGAGTGGTGGGTGATTTGTTCCAAAGGACTGCAACAATGTCTACGATATGACGATAAGGGTGAGTGATCCCCGAGTTTTTTTTACAAACATTTAAATATAATTACGTGTATATGAGGGTATGAGTCAAAATGGTTATCCATATTTGACGTCACGTGTTATAATGATGTGACTCGTCATAGTGGTGTCACCCCAATAATGCGATTTTGATGTGACATGTTATATAAAATAGTCCAAAGCTCAGTGGATTGCAATTATAGGAAAGAAGGGTCCGTTTTGGGGCACTAAACCTTTGGGTGATTTGACATAAGGTCCCACAACGCCAAATATATCAGTGGGTCCCCACTCGAGGGATTATGTTTCAAGTGCAGTTACTCCCCACTAACGATAGGTTTATTATTTAAACTAATATATAAAAGAGTATTTATAACTATATTGTATAATACAATATAGTATTGATCATAGTAAGTAATATAGTTATTATTTTCTAACGATAGGTTTATTATTTAAACTAATATATTATTAATAATTATATTGGGTTATACAATAGTATTTATTGTACAATATAAAATAGTATTTATAACTATATTGTATTATACAATAGTATTGATCATAGTAAGTAATATAGTTATTATTTCTTAAGTTTATGTGACAATGTAATATTTGAATCGTTGTTGTTTGAATGATCTCATTCTTACAACAGTTCTTTATAAGGTGAGGCAAAGACCAAGTTTGACCTTTTGTCTCTTTGAGCAATGCTTTATTAATTTCATAAATTTGGAATTAACCATTATTGGTGGCTAACCAAAAAACTAGTTTGAAAATATTATGTCTCAAATAAATCGCAGGTAAATATAACACGACCACCTATGACTTACCACCATTCAATCACAAAATGGCTATGAGGTGACCTTATCAATTGATAGAAATCCCATCGAGAGAAAAGATGAGGCCCTAAGGATCCCAAAAAACATTTTCAGCAAAAACAAGTGGAATTTAAGTAGAGACAAATTTATCAACGGGGAAAATTAGAATTGGTGAAATTAGCAAACTGCATATAGATGACAGGACATGAGTGGTGAATTTGCATCAAAGGGCTTTATTAGGGGAGCAATACCATACCACGTTCATTCATATTGGGGAATATATATTGAGAAAAAAATGACATAATATCTTGAACATACAATAGGGCATAAAGGGTTTTTATATTGGCAGGTATAAAAAATGGAGTTCAAAGTCAATGAAAAAATGGATACCTACAATATCTAGTGAAAGTAGGAGTATTTTAAATTGGGAAGGTGTATTAGGTGCATATTGGTAGGGGGTTAAATAATGTGCTTTTTAGAGGTATTTTCCAATATGTAGTCAAATTAGGGGTATTGTTTAGTATGCCACAAACGCACGTGATATGCAAGAGGTTCATTAAGTGAAGCCCCCGCGATTTGCATTGCATTCATAACTGCATGTGAGTTACAATTTAAAAACACCCACTCCATACACACTCATCATCATCCCATTCCATGATGAAGCATTATCACTCATAGTTGTGTGATGGCTTGTGCTGCTATTATCATTTTTGAAGCGTGTTGGTCCTCAAGTACCCATCCTTTCCCTATTCATTACTTAGTGGAAAACTTCTTTTTTTATCCCATGAGTAATAATGAAGATGATCACTCTTCCCTTAAACACCTACTTTCACTTTAAACTTGCCATGCATCAACTCTCTACATCCACCCAGCCCATGGTAGGCACATATCTCATCAAGTTTAATATCACCCCATCCATAAAATAAATTTTAAATTGTATTACTATAAATTTGTTATCATTAATTTTTATAAAATTAAAATTAATATATGATGATGATGATGATGATGATGGTGATGGTGGTGGTGGTGGTGGTGGTTAACGTCCCTTGAGACCAAACTTTGGTCTATCGGATCTAAAGAAACAAATTATTTGGTTTGATTTAAGATTTTATTCCTATGCTCAAAAAGCTTGGAGAGAAGTTTCCCAAGCTCACTATAATTTTGACATCGTAAAAGGTTAGGAAGGTCAGTATTGTGACAAAGATTATGACTCTGAGATCTAATGTGGTTGTATGCAGGGCACTCTAAGAGGAAGTGGTTTTCATCCTCGATGTTCCTATTCTCACATAGATGGCAAATCCTTTCCATCCATGGTGAAGTGGTTTCATCCCCGATGTTCCTATTCTCACATAGATGGCAAATCCTTTCCATCCATGGTGTTTTAGGAACTCCCCAACGACCTGTTTCACTATGGAACTCAAGAGAGTTGGTTCTAATCTTTGCTATATTAATTTTCTTCTTTGAGTTAGTTAAAATAGAGAGATACTTTTGAATTTCTAGAATAGAGTTGATGAAATATACTATCATTTTTATAAATTTAAATTGAAAAAATAATAATTTTTAAATTTTATTATTATAAATTTGTTATAATTAGTTTTTTAATAAAATTAAAATTAATATACTATCATTTTTTATAAATTTAACTGAAAAAATAATAATTAATATAAATTATAATAATAATAATAATTGTATTTAAATGTCAAATATCAAAACATAATAAAATTGGTGTATTTCAATATCAAATTTTGTTTGTCGTAGTGTATATATATATATAAACAAAATATCAACCATTGAAGTTTCCATGCATAAATTTTGAAACTTTTCTATAATAATATTTAAATGTTGTATACCTGAAACTTTTACGGAAGTCTTATCAAATTCATAATCCGTTTTTATATCGATTAGCTTTTTCCGATACACGATGGGTAGACGTTAGAAACATCAAAGTCATGTGGATGCCACGGTGGAGCGTCATCATTACCTGCCCAAATTTAACCGTTCTAAGTTCTACATTATGTTGGACAACAACGTGAAATATGGATAAAATGGACTCACGGTCGGCCTAAAATTTCGCTGCACGCGCATGCCTGTCACGTCAGCCGTGAATACTTTGACTCGATGTGGGATTTAATAATTTGGACCATGGTTCACGTTAACAACCACGGGTTATATTAATTTGGACCATCGTTCAGGTATGGTTTTATTTTGTTAAAAAAAGATGTGGGTTTTTAAGAAGTAGGGTAAAGTACGTAATTCATTGTAGGTCCAGCTGTCCATTTTTTTTTTTAACTCGAGCAAATAAGCGCTGTATTTAGTGGTTTATATTTCTGTCAAATATTTATTTGATTATTGTTATTTGATAATACTCATTTCATAGAGTGCGTTCATTGACCTTAACATAATTAGGTGTAAATGATTTTTATGTAATTATTTATATAAGATATATATTTAAATTAAATAAAAAATATTCAACATTTACGGAATTTAAGGAAGTAAATAAAAAATTATTAAATATTTAGGGGATTTGAGGAATTAGTATAATAATCTATAAAAAAAAAATTAACTATTTGAAATGAATTTAAATTATGATCAGAAAAGGTTATATAAATATCATATCTATTAATATTTTTTTTTTAAACATGATGTCTTTTTATAATATAAGTTTATAGTGGATTTTAGATTAACATAATCATATAAGTTAATTATAAAAGTTAAATTAGCAATTGTCTCAAAAGGTACAAAGAGAGGCTGAAAAGATTATTAAATTGGAATTGTTGAATTGGAAAAGTTGTAATTTGATTAAAATAATATTTTTTGTATAAATGTCCTACTTAAGTAAAAGTTCTCCTTTTGGATAGCTCTCAGTGGCAAGCTTTTTACATGGGAAGTTCTCTAGAAGATATGTTGGTTCAAGCCTAACCGATGAGGAATTTGAGTTGGCTAAAGTCTTTCTTTTTTATTTTTTTTATGGTAAAATTATATTGATAATTCATTGGTTTTACTTTCAAAAACTTGAAGGAATTTGAAGAGCAGGTATAAAATTACTTTGTGAGATTTGATCCCAAAATCAATGATTTGTAAATACATACTCAATGAAATGTTGTTTTGTTGAAACCTAGCACAAATGTTTGATATAAGCAAATAAGCCCAAAAGATTGAAAGGCTATAGCTAAAACTATAATCAACATCCCCGAAATTCCTAACTGTTGATAGAATCAAGAAAAAAGGAAGCAGAAAAATAAGAAAAAGACACATTCATGATAGCAAAGTTACGAACCTTTCATAGTTCATCATCAAGCATTGCAAAGTACATAATGAAATAGATCAACTACCTGTTTCTTGATTAACAAAGAAGCCTTGTACAATTTTGATCTCGACCTCTCTGATCTCTCAATTTCAAAAGAAAATAAACATGTAAGCAATTTTAATTGGCATCAATTTAATCATTTACTCCGCAATTTATTGGCATTTCAGGCTAGGTGAATAATTTTGACGTTTTATCATGCCTGCCCCTATTTATTGTATACATTTCAAGTTGGTCTTAGATGTATGAAAGTGATTATATATGTTGATTCCATTGAAGCTTGCTTGGAGGTACATCCCCAAAAGAGACAATAATGTATCCAATCCATGAAATTGCTAATGTGTTCACTTTTTTTTTATCATGTGAGGAGGAAAATAGTTATTCATTGTTACCATATTAGGTGCCTCGCGGTTTATGCTCAACCACCGTTCACCATGTTCTCTAGTCACCTTGGAACAATTCCAATTTTGAGCATTATAAGTAACCACAATATCTAGCAAGCTGTAATATAATGTAAGATAGTTGACTGTAATTTCCAGCCAAATCTAAATGCAAGTGCAAGGATTCCCAACAAAGTGCAAAGGGAATGAAAAAATCGCATTTAATTTTTCAAACAAGTGCTCAAATATGCAAGCAACCAATAGGATTTTTAAATTAAAAAAAAAAAAAAAAAAATTACTTTGGTTTTCAAAATTAAGCAAATAATAATTGATAAAAAAATTATATATCTCCAAGTCTCAATGTCGAAGATTAATTATTGGTGAGGTTTCTTTCTTCCTATATACTGAAGTTTGAGGTTTTTTGTACATTTTGTTTGACAGTATATACTATATACTATTAGGTTTTTGAAAGATCCCTTAAACTTGGAATTTGCATTAAACTTTTGACAACATCTTTTGATTACTTCACTTGCTATGACAATGCCTGAAGATGTAGGATAAAAGAAACACATCAATTAGAATAGATCTATTTCTTAGGGCACAAGACAACCTAATTCCAGAGCTCAGTTTATAAGTTCATTATGGTAGGTTGCTATACAACACTCATTGAGCTTTTGATCTATAAGTCAGATTCTTTGTTTCATTTACTTGTTTAACATTTGAGTCATAAGTTGGATTAGTTTCTTTGATCCAACTACCTTTTAAGTTTTATGTTATATGTGTAGTTGCATAGTATTTAATGGTTGCAATAAAAAATACTATTATTTTTGAAGTGGAAAGATGCATTGTTGTTGGAGGACTGACTCAAGGGATGTAATGGGTAAAAAAAAGAGTTACCAGAGGGAGAACTTATTCCACATTTTTGTATTTAAAAATTGGGTTTTTTTATGCCACATGTACAATACTCTACACCAAATAGCCCCCAAAGAGAGGGATGCCTCCATAAACATTGGAAACAAAGGGCTTCAATGCTAAGATTCCATCCTCCAAAGGCGCTTGAAGGGTAAACACTTCTACAAGAAACACTTTCAAATATGTGTGGGGCTCCAAACTGGGTACTCCAGCCTTCATATGCCATTCCAAAGACTTGCATCTTACTCCAAATGGTAGATTCCTCCAGCAATTGAGCAAACAAGTAAACAAAGGGATTGACCTTTTCTAGCCTATATTTAAAAGCACAAGCATCTTCCTTAAGAAGTGAACCAGTCAACTTATTGTCGAATTTGTTTCATTGGAGTGCTCCACCTATTGATGTAACTATCCATTTGAATAGGTTCCCTTGCATAAATCCATGTTATTGGTTCAAGGCACCCACACATGGAGGGCATCTATTCAAATGATATACTACCTATTGAACCCTTGTTTTTTAATCGACCAATATGGTTGAAGCATCATTGCATCAATTGAAGGTACACAAGGATCTAACATTTTCAGGTTCTAATACTGCTACATAACTTATACTTGGTCAGAAAGGTGTAGAAATATTCTACATGTGATGGCCTAGTGATAACAATACAAAGAGAAGATAACCTTCCTTTTAGTCTCTTCCACCAACATGTGATTAGAACAGACCTCATATTAAATTATTATAATATGTGGCGCTCCTTTGTTGGAAGAATATATTATTTGGTCTATTTTTCCACTAATCATGAGAAGCCCTGAAATTAGAAGCTCTTACAGCCAGATAGAGAAAAGAGTGAAAGAGAGGGATGATGTTCATGACTGCCACAACTTGATCTTGAGTTTGGTACTCGTATTGTCACTTAGTATTGTGTTTAGCTTGAAATTTGCCTACCTTAACACAATTAAGGATTGGTGCACTATCAAAGACCTTTCATCTTTTATAATAGAGGTATCATTAGCTGACGAAAACAACCCATTGATGGATTATTCATATTATGCCCGCTTAAGCTCTTGTTTTAAGACAACAATTTTCCCACCTTATTTAAGGAATTGTTACTTCCAAAGACAATTGTTCCTTAAAAGTACACCCTCCGTAGCCATCAAATAACAATGCTCCATACCCAACATTGAGCTAGATGACTATATTTAATAGTATACCCAACCATGAATGCAGTTAAATGATTTCACATATTATCATGCTTAGTGATATCCTAACGTGAGTTTACATAACATGAGTGTGTGGCAGTAGTTTATAACAATAACGAAAATCCTATGGTGACAGTATATTGCTCCTAATTAGATATTCACACCTTATTATTGAAAACATTATGACTATGCAGTAAGAGTAGATGTTAGTTTAATTTAGAAGCCATAGAGATCCCATATTGTCATGAGTTTCTCTTGTTGTCAATGAAATAAGGAACCAAACATAGCTACAAAAACTAGTACAACATTCTCTTTCCTATTGTAACCATATATATGAGGAAAATAACAATTTGTATAATCCTTAAAGAGAAAATACATTAATGAAATACAAGAAGAGCAATTAGAGGTAGTGACTTGAGAGGACTTATGTCCATAGATTTTAAGCTAGGAACCCAACAAAGATAAAAATACAATAACCATAGTCAATCATGTTAATATGTACATAACACAAACCTTGTTGCTCCAGATGACTTCAAAACACTAGGCAACATTCCTATGAATCAGATTTAAGGTAACAGGGGAAGTTGCACACTGATGGGGTCTCCCTAAATGCCTAGTCATACTACCTAGTGACTCAAATTTAAGAAGACTTGAGACCTTATATCATGTCAAGGTTCCTTAGGGGCAATACTGTCCCAGAAGTTTGTATGTTACTTGTACATTTCTTCCTTCAAAAGTAGCTTCAGGGTCACACGTGGCTCTAAAGAAAATAAGCATCAACCGACTCCTAATAGAACAAACACATTGTTCCCCTTAGAAACATCTAATATATTCACACAGAGTCTGCTCCTTCAGCTAGTTGTCTAGCCAAATATCTCTCTCTTCATAACTTCTACAACACAAATATAATTTATTAACAACCTCTAAATAAATAACAATTACATGAACTTCAAGAAACAATCTAAGGGACAAAGAATGAGCAACACAACAAAGTCTCATTGAAAAATTATTGTCATTCAATTTGTGGAAAGAGCTTTGAACGCAAATAATACTCAAAAGAACAAAATCCTTACCCATTCATCTAGGTCACTGTCTGTAGGACCAAGAGGTTTTACAGCCTTGTCATCTACAGGCTTCTTGCAAGATTCATTATAAACTTCTACTTCTGCTATAAGCTTATTAAATTTCTCCAACTCCTTGTAGAAATAACCAACATTTCAGGGCTTTCGAGCGGAAAAAATAAATGAAAAAGCAATTTAATTTGAATGATATGAATAAAAAATGAACCCATCTCGTGAAGAGCCATAATTTATACCTTGGATGGTCATTGTGGATCAAGAAATACCTCACAAAATAATTTCTCCATTGCCAACGACTCCTTATTCTCGTCAAACTTCAGGTCAAGACAACGGTCATGTAAGTTGAAATTTACAGAGGCAAGCCAAGAGTTTAAGAGTGGCAAAATCCTTTCTAGAAACATTACAAACCATATACTTCTATAAACATGAATATAAATTTAAACCATGCCACAACCAAAAGAAAGTTTCCTAAAGAATAATATTATACATAGACTCTTGTCATCTGAAAGTATTTTCCATGATAATCACTTATCCACTGAGAATTAGTCTGCATACAAAGCAAACCCAAACTTAACATAGACCCTGCATATAAAACATACCCAAACTTAACACAGACCCTAGAGCATTATTGTTGAAGATAGATGAAAAGAAGAGGGGTTTTCAACATAATACCTCATAATACCTCTAAACGCTTGCTGAAGAGGACCGAACCTTGATATTGCAATCATAACAGAGCGAGGTTGTTCATCTGAGATAAACAACAAAATAATGGTAGTTAACAAAGAAGGAACAATATTTAGTTAGACCTTTACGTTGTTACCGAAACTGCAGGCCATGCTTGTTCATTCGGCTATGAACCAGAGAAGGCAACAGAGAAGATGAAACATAAGACAATCATTGGTGATTACCATAAGCCAAGAACAACAACCTTTTGTATGAGGTAGAAACCGTATTGAAACAACATATTTAAAATAATGCAATTTCCACATATACCCATGTGGGACAAAAATAGGCTTGAGTCAGCCTGAAAAGAAAAACAACATCACTCTGAGTCTTGTGGAACGACTAAGTTAGTAACCTCCTTGTAATGGTATTCGGTGGTGAACTGATACCAATCTTCGTACTGTGCTATTTTTTCCCCGTACTATTTGATGACATCTTTGTCGAAGCAAACTCTTGCCTCCATGGCTTCCAAGTATATGGTTCTGAAACCTATGTCTCACTCATCTTGAAGCATGTGTAGGACTATCTTGAGTGTGGCTGGACCACTCACGTACCTTTACATGTTATCTGTGATGAGCTGCAAGTCATCGTTGGTGGCTTCGCGCATCAGCTGCTCTATGTAATTGTCGACATCCAACAATACTTAGTTCTTCCTCATGGTCTGGGTGAGGGTTCTGATGGAAGGGGTCTTGTGCATTCGAATTATGACAAAGGGTTTGGCAAAGGGATTTTTCTCCAATAGAAAACCCCTTAACCCTAGAAATAATCTTTATATCAGTCAGATTTAAACATAAGGGACGAACCCTAGACAAAACCTCTGTTGAATGTTTATATGATATTTATGAGCTTCTTCAACATTTCTGAGATAAAAAAAATTAGCGCCTACCTGAAGGGCTTTATTTCCTCTAGCTTATTGGTTATAATGGACACTGGCTCCTTTCTTGGTCTCCCTGGGTTGTTTGTGAGATTTTGAGCATGGAACTTCTGGACACGACCACTTTGCTCTATTGAACACGATCTATAAAGGGTTGGGTAGATGATGAGCTGTGACGCGAGACGATAATGTAATTGTTTAGTGTCATGGAAAAATATTGTGCACAACAGAAACCGGAAGCAGGTCATGCACACAACAAAAATGGTTATGGAACTGGGAGTACTGACCTAAAATGTAGCCATGCAGTTTTGGAGAGAGAAATCGTTAGGAACTGGAGATAGCATAACAAGGGATATGGTCCTCTGCAACATAAATATTGTAGCCAGATGTCAAAAAACAGAAGATATGTAGCCAGATGTCAAACAGAAAATCATATGCCAGATGTCAATCATAAATGAAAGTTTAGATGATTAATTGATTCAAAAGAAGGCCTATCGGCCTAATTACATATTTCTATAATTAGTGAACTTCTTTTAATTATCTTGATAGGTGTCCCTTATTAAATTTTTGATATTAATCTCTCTTTTAATCTAAATTTTTATCTTATAGTCAAGAATGAAAGATGCTAGCATATTCTCATCTTCTCTACATCAATGGATAAAATTTCAAATATTAACTAATTTGCATCTCTAAATCTATCTTTACCTTTTCACATTTACTTAATACAATTACAAAATTATAGTGCAAATTATCAAATAACAAATGACATCATGGAAATCATGGAATACTTGTTTACCTTTTCACATTTACCTAATATAATTATGAAATTACCATGCAAATTATCAAATAGCAAATGGTACCATGTGAGTAGATGTTTATCTTTTTACATTTACCTAATACAATTATGAATTACCATGCAAATTATCAAATAACAAATGACTTCATATGAATATGTGGGTTTATAAAACAAAAGGTTATGGTAGAGGGGTAAAAGCATGAAGACGGGTTAAACTTCTGGGCCAAATGTGGCGATGAAATTTCAATTTTTTCCTCTTTTATCCAATTACACCCCTCAAAATTCATATAAACATTGTGAAATTTGATTCAAAGTAAAAAAGAAAATATGTGTGGAGAATTATGTTGTTGTCCTAATGATATTTTTTGTAAAAAACTTCAATGTCTTATAATCTCTCAATTTTCCATTAAATGCAATATATATCCCTGCAAATTTTCGCAAAACTTAAGAGTTATGTGTGTTAACATAGTCTAAAAATGCGCAATCATATATATATATATATATATATATATATATATACTATATATATATATATAATATATATATATATATATATATTATATAATATATATATATATTATATATATATATATATATATATATATTCTCCAAGAAAGAACTAAGTTTCTTCATATTAAAAATTTACTTTTTTATGAAAAATTACATTTTTTTAAGTTGGCGAAGTAATATTTCAATTGCATTTTGGAGACACATGTGTTCACATAAGATTTTTTTCAAATCTTTAAATAAATTGAAAAACCAAGAGTACCATTTTGAAGAGGACTCGTAATCAAAGATAGTGGCATTTTTTGAAATTTTTTTATTGTGTATATTTTATGTTATTGATTTTTTATTCAACCCCTTTGAAACTGTCCAAAAAAAATTCAAGTGCTATGTTTAAAAAAATTAGCTGAAATATATCATATGAATTCGAAAGTGTCAAATTCATATGCCATTGGATAGAATATTCTTTCACAAATCTAACATGATAAACTCTACCACTTAAGGACAAATTCTTCCCTAAATCTAATAGGTTACAAAATGGGGTTGCAGGGAAATCTGTAGAAGAGGTGCCGAAACTGTAATTTTTACGACTTCAAGAGCTTGACCGAGCATTAAAGTAACCCTCGATCAAGTGACATACATGGTTAACCAGCAACTCGATTGAGCCATTAAAAAGTCTAACCCACTAATGCCCTTACCAACTTTTATTAATGGTATTAAAAAATAAACTCTTGATCGAGTTGTTAACTCAGGTTAGAAAATGGCTCGATCGAGGGTTTATTTAAATACTGAATAAAGATATTTTTAATTGCCTCAACAACTTGATTGAGCACTTAAAAATTGATATATCGAGTGCTTAGAATTGCTTGATCAAGCATCCGTTTTTCAACAAAACACACCCTCATTTCGCCAAAAAGTGTAACCCAACTCCATGCTTTGATCTAGAGCCAGTAATTTTAAAATGGAGAAAATGATGTTGATTTGCATATATCAATCATACTTACTAAGATTGTTGTGTTAGTCCTACTTTTTTACAACAATGATTCCTTCTCACTTTAACTACTTTAGCTTACTTTTTAATTTAATTTTATTTAATCCTATCATTTTTTCAATAATGGTTATAAAACCTATATATATTATTGTTAAAATATTTGAAATAAAAATAAAAATAAAAAATAATTAGCTGCCAATATTATGGTTGGAAATTTTAATTAAGTATATAATCTCTTTATTAGTCTCCTAATTCATATAAATTTTTTAATTTTTTAAGTCAATCAAATCCCTCTCTTTTATATGTATAAATATTTATATTTGTATTTCAATTTATATTTCACTAGCATATAATATTTGTTATTATTAGTCCAAGCCTTCAGCAGGACTATAGCCATCGTTCGATCGTTGACCCTCTATTAATTTATTATTTGACCGGTTGTTTTTTTTAGCTTTCTCACATTTTAATCAAAGATTAATACTAGAGATTTTATTCACTAAAATTTTATACCAAAGTTTTTAAGTGGAAAAACGTTCTGGCTCTTATTATAGACTTCACGTGACCTAATGCAAGAATATTGGGGCAAGTTTTTTATATGCAAAGTTTTTGATACACTGCAATTTAATTCGAAATTTTTACCAAAAAATGGGTTATATCTTATTTTTTTTCATGATGCGTTGCATTTTATATTCTATTAAACTTTTCTTTATTTCCAAGGTCCTTACACTGTAGCAGTGATTTTTGCATGCACCTTTGCCACTTAAGTTGACAATTGTTGCCACGTGGAGACAAAGCTATCAGGTGTAACCACTAGCGTGGCCGCCTCAACACCAACCTCCTGGTCTCATCCCACGGCCTGGTCTCATCCCTATCTTGAAGATTTCTTTCCTCACTTTCTGAATAAAATAAACTGCCATCGAGCTATTATGTTAATTTCCTGTACAATTCAGGGGGTTGAGCCATTTCCAGACATTGCCAGAGCCAATTTGTGGCTATGGGATCGAAGAAACCCTTAACAACATAAATGGAAATCTAAATTATGGTAGGAATTGAGTAGAAGGCGGATCTACAAACCACGGTCTGTGACAAAGGGGACAATGGCTTTTCGATGGTGGGGTGAGCATGGAAGCTGTTGGGTATAGTGATTTCGCAGTTCGTTGCCGCTTTGACATTATACCACGCTTGGAGACAAATTTGAGAGCTAAATTTTTTCAATCCTCTTGCAAGAGCCCAAGGAATAATCTCTACTTTATTGTGTCAATCTTAACATTTTTTCAATCCTCTTGCCAGAGAGGGCTTTTAGCTCAAGTATCAGTGACAATAGAAGGCTTTTAGCTCTCTTTAGCTCAGGTATCAGGCTATGTTGCTCGATAGAAAACAAATCCCGGTGCATCTTGTCTCTTCTCTTTTTTTCAATGGCTCAGGTGTCAGGGTATGTTTCTCAAGAGCAAACAAATCCCTATGAATCCTGTTTCTTGTTTTTTTTTCATTCCTCTCCTCTTGCAATAGAGCTCAGGTATCACGCTCTGTTGTTAGAGAGAAATAGAAAGCAAACGATGAAGTGGAGAAAACCAACCTCAATAAGCCCAATAAGAAATACCAGACATTTTGCAAAAGTGGAAATGCCAGCTCGACATTTTGCAAAAATGGAGGAAACGAGTTTCAATAAGCCCAAGAAGAGCTATCAAAGACATTTTTGCAAGGCAAGTTCAAATTATTGTTTATTTAATGTTTCCTATTTTGCAGGTAACCTGAAGAAGAATATTAGAATTTGATTTTTTATTTTTCTAAAGAGAAATTCACCTAAAAAATAGCACTTGTATGCGTACATGTTCTTCTGGCTATTTAAAGACATCTACCAAAACTCTATATTTTTCTAGTGGGTAACCATAAGAAGAATATTTATAATTTGATTTTTTTATTTTTCTAAAAATAGCACTTGTAACAGCCTCTATGAGAGTCCAATCATTATGCGATAGAGAGTATGGAAAGCTTCTCATGATTGTGTGGTTGTGTGGCAATAAGAATGAATATGTGAGAAATCTATCTACTGCATAGTGGTTGCCCTCGCCCATATCCAAACAAGAGCCATAACGTGCATGAGCACATAGATATTCAAACAAGAGCCATAACGTGCATGAGCACATAAATATTCAAACAAGAGCCATAACGTGCAGGAGCACATGGAGCCTTAAAATTGTCCAAGTTCAATACCGACCACATGGAGCCTTAAAATCGTTCAAGTTCAATACCAGCGTCCATTTGGTAAACACTAAACACCCCTAGCTTTTGTCCCTATAGGATATACCAGTGCACCTGTCATTGTGGTTGGCTTTGTTGCTTACACAGTGTTAAATAACACAACAAAAACAATTTTCCATAAAATTGGGCAAGGCATTACTGTACGAATTCAACTATTTCATTTGTCAGTTTAATAGGATGTGATTCTTTCCACTTATTACCTAGAAAACATACTAAAATATGCCCTTCCGAAGAGGAGCAGGGAATTTTGAATATTAAAACCTACTAAAATATGACGGGCACACCATTTTGAATATTAAATTATGACAACATTAGTATATGTTAATGCATACCTTCTATAAGAACCTACCAGAACCCATGTTTAGTGATAACTATGTGGTGTATGTAGAACAACATAATAACTGTGTGGTGTATGTAGAACCTTGGCACCCAAACCTCCATTAATAGAATGTGTTTGAGTTTTCCTTGGCCCCAAACATCCATTGATAAAACTCGTTTGAGTTTTTAGATCCAAGGACCGCTCAATTACAGACTAGAGGCCACTCGAGGTATCCTTCCACCCATTAAATCCACTCACTTCTATGGGTTCTAAAGATTCATATCGACACATAGCACTAGGTGGTCCAGCAGCAGATTTAGTAGCTTATTGTGAGAGCATTCTAGAGTGGTTCAAAGTACGAGAGGTTACCTTGACCCCAGCCTTCTTAAACTCTTGAACAGGAATTAGGGTAATATAAATTAGCCAGATTTATAAGTATGAAATAAGTATGTGTTCTCCTATGATTTTAACTCGGTTACACCACTGATATGCCATCATTTTTATGTTTGGGTGAGTTCACTCAATCTGATATGGCATAATTTTTATGTTTGGCCAAGTTCACTCAATCCATCTTCACTCACCATCACAAAACCATCCAGTCTTAAATTCATTAAATATCTGGCACAACAGATTCAAGCAATCAAATATTTAGTGTGGAGAGGGGATAGGTGGGCTGCATGCAAAGTCTGCGTTCCCACACACAAGCTTTAATAAAGTTATTTCCTTTTTTTATGTTTAACTTTATTTCCTTTTTTTATATTTAATTTGATGGTAATTATTATATTCATTTTTTTTGTTAATGTTGAAAGCCTGAGATTTAATATAAAAATATTACACTGCCCTTACATGTAACACACATGTATGCACAATATAATATTAATCTTAATAAGACTGAAGACAAGAAAGAGGAATTTGTATACAAAATTGGTAGTCATACCGTAAGGAACCATTTGTCCACGTATCATTCGTTTCTCTATAGAATTAGGCATTTAGTTTTCCTGAGTCCTCACAATTTCCTTGCACTGGACATTTAGTGTAGGTTGCGGTTTCAAATTTCTTTCTGGAGTGGACATGGATAACACAACACAATGCAGGTATGATGTATCTCAACAAACATGGATAACACAATGCAGGTATGATGTCTCTCCATAAGCATAGATAACACAATTCATGTATGATGTATCTCAATGAGCTATGGAGATTGATTTATTTTTTAATTCTTTTTTAACAATGTTTTGTGTTATTTAAATGGTTGTGCATTTTATCTTTATCATTTAATCCTTGGTTTACTTGGTTTATCTTCTTAGTTTACCAGCATTATGACTTGGTAAATTAGCTGCCAGGAGGCCGGAAGTAAATAGCGTCATACTATTGCATGTTAAATAGGTCAGCTTCCAAGTGCATATGAAATAGCCGTCACTAAATGAGGTGCATTGGTTTCTATATTGGAATTGAACAAATTTAGGTTTGGCATGATGTGCATTGATTTCTATATTGGAATTGAATATAGAGGTTTATAACTTTGGGCAGTTTTTGGGAGTTTATGCCCATTAGTCCAGATTTCAGTTTTAATTTTTTGGTGTAAATTTGTTTGAGAATCTGTAAAACCATATGCGTGAAGAGTTGCAATCATGCTATCCCCAAAAAATGGGATTTTAGAGAAACAGAAACAAAACTGGGTGTTAAATAAATTTGTGTTGATATTATAGATTTTTAATCAGAAATAGAAACGAAACTGGGTATTAAATAAATTTGTGCCGATATTATAGATTGTTAATCTGAAGGTGCACGTTAAGTAGGTTGATATGAGATGCACATTAAACAGGTCTATATCCTTATTTCGTTGCTCCAACTGGCACTCTAAATTCATTAGACCCATGTCATGATATTTAGATGAGCACATTTGGTTTTAGGTTAATATTTAACTTCATTATTTTGAAGTTGATTTTAAATTCGAGTTTGTTGGTATATTGTATGGGCATGTAAAGCTCACGTGTTTAGGTTCAAAATTTTTGAAGTGCATATCACATACATGTTTACTTGAGTTATTGACACTTAGCTTATCAACATATTATTCCATATCAAGTTGGTGTTTACATGGCTATATACTAATTAAAACATAGATATTTGTGCTTACATGGCTATATACTAATTAAAACGTAGATATTATATGAGTTTAGATGTGTTTGTTTTAATTTAGAGATTAAATACAAATTTAAGTTTTGTGTTCTAGGTTAAATATTGTTTGTGATTGTGATTATGTCAATTTGGTCTTAAGTTGCAGGAAACATTTAGTTTAGCTACTTCTTAGTATTTGAAATACTTGCAGGCCTTGGAAGAGTTGGCAGCCATACTAGATAATGGGTACATTGGATGATGTTTTAGCCATTTTCAGCGGTGTTTTGGGCACTTTTTTTGGAAGCTTCTTGCTTCATCGAAGCATTACAGAAAGAAGCCTAAGATTTGCAGAAAAATATCATCTTACATCTTATTTATGTTAATGATTTTTTAAAACCATAAAACAACAAAAAGCCAATAAAGACCAAGAAGTACAACATTTGCTACAGGATAATCCGAAGATGGAAATTATGATGGTGTTTTTATTCGTGATTTGATAGTTCATGATGCCCTCCTCATTCGTTATATGTGTGTGTGTGTGTGTGTGTGCGTGTGTGTGTGTGTGTAATTACTCGCCCAACAAATATTGAACAAATAATTTCATCGTTGGCTTAGAAACTCTAATTAAAGACACATTTAATGGCTCCACTGTTGGAATTATAATGTTATTTATTTGTTTAACAATCTTCTTGTTTTTCACAATTCTTGCAGTGCATTTGGGCCTTGAATCAGATGGGACAGGGATGAACTCTGAACAACCCTTACGACACTGGATGAATTCAATTTGTAAAACATTTTATCATGAGAACAAAAAATATCATCTTACATCTTATTTATTTTAATGAAATTTTAAAACAATAAAAAAATAAAAGATTTTATCATGTTAATTCTTTTTTGTTGCCCTGACCTAGGGGGATTTTAACCTTGTGCCATGGGCTTTATCCCTAAAAGAAATTAGAAACTAATAAAAAACACATTTAATGTCTCCGCTATTGGAATTATAATCTTATTTGTTTTTTTAACAATCTTCTTGTTTTTCACAATTCTTGTAGTGCATTTGGGCCCTGAATCATATGCAACGGGGATGAGCACTGAACAACTCTTATTGGACTGGATGAATTCAGTTTGTAAAACATTTTATTATCAAAAAAAAAATTATCATCTTAATTCTTTTTTGTTGCCTTGACCTAGGGGGATTTTAACCTTGTGCCATGGGCTTTATCCCCGAAAAAAATTAAAAATTAATAATCAATAGTAACATTAAATTTTAAAGTAAAAGTATATATATTATATTTTAAAAAGTATATATATTATTTTTTAAAATTTTATTTATGTATCACTTTTAAGTTTATATAAAAAAATAATACACATATATAGAAGTTTACGGAAATTCCCATTATGAAAACTTTTACATGTTTCTATATCTCCTTAAACTTAAATATGATCATTTGTTTGCTTCTAGGCTCTTTGATTTTATACCATGTCCTAGTTTTGCAGAGTGTATTACTTACATGCCTTTGGGGCATTTTCCTCTTTGTTTCCATTCAAACATACATAAATTTATAAGTATCAATTTACTTGTGTTGTTGTGGTTTGTTCCTTTATCTAAAGTTCATTAAGTTATATTTGCTCTATTTGATGCAGTAAGGAAGTGACAAAGCTGTGGGGAAACGAGACAATATTCCCATACGAGCTGCTTAGTGATGCAAGGAAATTTATTTACATGTTTTGGTTGGAAGTATGAAATATGTTTACTAATTTATACCCTAGAATTGTGGTTGGAGGTACTGAAATTGCAAACTGACCTTGCATGTCCGCAGGGACTCCTGCTACGCAATTGCCCTTGTTTATTATAAGTATTATGTTTTTTTGTTGAAGCCAAACATGTAGGTATTATTCATGCCTGTGATAATATCGTGGTGTATCAAATTTTTCCATACATATATTGAAATACAATTTGTAAGAGAATGGCTCCATTTATAAGGTTATCTACCAAATTATTGTGAAATCAATTTTGGTGTACTTTGAATCATATATTTTTAACATTGTACTAGTTCGTACAAAATGTAGAATTTTGAACTTTGTACCAATTTTTATTAAAATTTAAGTATGGTGTTTCATTGGCATATGAGTGAAGTTTAGAACCTAGTGGGCTAGATCAATAGTTGTCATCAAAGTTGTTGTGTATTTAGCTAATTTTGTGATAAGTGATTTTGGTGTATTGTGAATCATATTCATTAATTTGGAAATCTATCCTCTAATTGGTTAAATTTAAATGTGTTGTTCCCTTGGCACATCAATGGAGTTTAGAACCCAAGGGGTTAAATCAATTAGTTTTCATCAATGATGTTGTGTATTTAGCTAGTTATGTGATATCGTGTGCTCTCTTTGCATCTCGTGGGTTATGAAAATTAATCTATGTGGATGAAGTTTGAGATGATTGGAAAATTACTTATGTGAACCATAGATGTCTCCTATGGTTTTTCTTTATGTGTAATCAACCCGCAAGTAACTCTATTAAAGTAATCCTCTCTACACATTTAAGTTATTTTTTCAAGCCTTACAACATATGACATGTATACCCTCTCCCATTAATGATATGTTGAAGCCCCATCATTACACATCTACCTCTCTTTACAACATACAAATACATTGTTTTATTCATTACCCCTTCTAACAACTCCCTGATTGATACAAAATGGAATGCCATAGTCGCTTAACAAAATAAAAGTTATTAGTCAAATTATGATATATTTTATATCGAATAACCTTCTTTATATAGACATGAAAAATAGGAAATTCGCATTTGACCTTGTGTTTCTCTTTAGTTTATTATATATCATAGTTAACAAAATTATACTATTTATTATCCTCCATATTCTCATACCATTTAATTCTTATTTAGATGAGAAGAATCTTAGATTTCCTCTCAAAGAGGAAGGATGATAAATAATGTGAATTTCATATGTATAATATCATTTCCATAGTTAAATATCATTTCTAGGGTGGGATTTTTTACACAATAAGGGTGCTTCTAGAAACAATGAATTAGTGTGCATTTCTAATAATGACATTGTATAAAAATAAAGAACGTTGTGGGGTCCTTGAAATATTGATTTTCTCAAGGTGTTGAAAATGGTAATTATTTATGTGAGTGTCTTCTTGCATGGAGCAAGGCTTCTAGTTTGAGTGATTTTGTTTTTTCGCTTTCTACCCAACAAGGCATTAAGTGAGAGCATCTTCTATAAAAACTTTCAAATATCCACTTTGATATCTTTTCACAATCTCACCTTGGTTAGCTTTTATGTATTCACCCTCTATGAAAATTGTATTGTCATTATGGAGTTCATATGTTGCTTTCTCATCCTTTGAATATCTAGCTAAATATACTTACTTGTGTAACACACCAAACCCCTAATGTGGTATTAGAGTTGTGGGGCATAACTCGATTTAACCTTCAAGGTTTATTATGAAGATGGGGTTATCAAATTTCCTCTTTCTCTTGTCCACTGAAATCACATTCTTGATACCGCCATCATCTTCTTCTCATCACAATAGTTATAACTATATAAATTTCATCTCATTCTAAGTTTCAAGCACAAATTTATGCCTATTTGAAGATCTTCCCCTTAAAGGACACATCATTATCTAACACCCAATCACCATATAACATGTGGTGGATGTCAATGTGACCTATGAAACTCGTTTTTATACATTTTTGGTCTTAAAAAGTCACATCTAACTGACACATGTCTTTCACCTGACACTACAATTGTCATCACTTTTGATCCCATGTTGGCATCATTCTTCAAGGGTTTCAAGGGGTAAATCCTCAAATTTCCATAGAATGTTTCTCTAAGGGAGTTTGTCCCCATAATTTATTTTTGCTTGAAATAAAAGCTTAAAACCCAAAAATTCGTAGATGGGGAAGGCTTGACTACAAAGAGAGTCCTTAGCTTGTACCAAAAGCTAAAGGGAGATTTTTATTTGGACCTTGATCTACATAGGAGGCTTTTGATGGCATGAGGATTTCCATAAAGCTATAATATCAACCAAAATCCTCCCACATCTTCAAATTTCTTTAGTCAACTCTTTGATGTTTTCATTCATATATTCTGAGAAGACTCTTTCCCTTAAGTCTCCCATTTTGAAATCAACCCTTTTTCTTAGGCCCATAACATCCTTGATACAATATTCACCTCCATTATTTGATCTGAGACACTTTAACTTATTTTTTAGTCTAATTCTTAACCAAAACTTTCCATTTCTTAAAATTATCAAAGGCATTGGATTTTTTTCCAATGCAATAAACCCAAGTTTTCCTAGTTGCATCATCAATAAAAGTAACATAATAATAAGAGCTACCAAGAGATAATACTTAATGTAAACCCCATACATCAATATGCACAAGCTCCAACTTATCACTCTTCTTTTCCTTTCCAACTTTGAGAAATCTAACTCTTTTTTGTTTTCCATAAACACCATGCTCATAGAGTCTAAATCAAGCTTCTTCAAATCTATAAATAATTTACTTGAGTGGAGATTCTGCATCCCCTTCTCACTCATATTCGCAAGCCTAAGATGCTACAATGTTGTATCCACTCTTGTAGAAGCTAAATCAATAGAAAGGTCATCATTACCAGTACATAAATGCAATTCACCTACCTTCTCTCCTTTCGTTATTATCAAAGATCCCCTAGTGACCTTCCATGAATTTATTGGAAATGTAATTATACAATCTTCATTTCCTAATTTCCCTATTGAGATTAGTTTGTGTCTTAAATAAAACATGTGCCTTACCTCTTTCAACAACAATTGGTTTCCATTTTGTAATTTTATCCATACCTTACCCTTTGTAACAATTTTACATGGTTCATCATCACCCAAGTAAACCTCTCCAAAATAACCTTGAACATAATCTTCAGAACCTTTCCTATGGGGTGTGGCACAAAATGAAGCCCTCGAGTCTATCAATTGTGAATCAACAATGTATCTATTGAAAGGATTAAAGCATCTTGTAACACATCACCTACTACATTTACTTCTTTATTGTTCTCCAGATGTTCATTTCCTCCTCCTTTTTTCCCTTTTGGAGACCAATAATCCTTCACCAAGTGTCCTTTCTTCCCACAATGCTAACATTTTATCTTCCCTCTAGATTTAGATATACCCTTCTTAGACTTTCCACAATTCCCTAGGCTCTTTCCTCTTTCCCTTTGTCTTCCCCTATTCTCTACATTCAAGCATTACTTGTCATATCATATGTCCTTTTAGGTTTCATTTCCTCACCAAGGATAACAACAACAACATCATTGTCAAATTTTAAAGTGTTTGAACCAAAGATAGAATTACTCATAGCCATGACTAGGCCATTTTAGCTTTCTGACAATGAAAAAAAATCCAAATTTCCCTAACCTCATTATAAAGATTTACTAATATGGAACTTAACTAACTAGCGACCATGTTAAATTCTTTTAAATAATCAATAACAAAATCACCATTTAACATCTTCATATTAAATAAATGCTTCATAAGAAATACCTTGTTGGAAGTTAAGGGCTCTTTGTACAATTTAGCCAATGTCTTCATCAAACCCTCCATTTCTTACCTTTGAAACTGTTGAAAGCCACAAATATTATCAGACATAGTTGTACTATTCCAAGAGCCTTTATGTCAAGAATCTCCTATTCTTTGTCTTTCATAGTTTGACTTCTTTGTTTGTTTCCCTAATAATAGAAAACTATTTTCCTTATACAGATAATCTTCCATAGTTGATATTTTTGGCTATTAAACTTATCGACCCTAAAACTTTCTTTTGACATTGCTCCCACTTGAACTAGGAACCCTCCTTTCCTGTGAGTTTTATTAGCCAAATAATCTTTTGATCTGGATACGAGCTGTTGGGAATAAAGTCATAGAGCAATAAAATCAAAATGAATGTGGTAATAAAAGATAGAGTAAATAATATAAAGGACACACCAATATACGTGGTTCCCTTGATTTGGACTACGTCCATGGAGAAATGACTAGTCCTTCCTTTTATTCCATCTAGTAAAATGAAGAGATGTAGCATGTGGCACATCCGCTACAACCTCTTCTCTCTTTCACACAATATCTACTCTCTCAACTATATTTCTCACTCAATCATACACAACTATAATGCCCCCTCATAAAATGTGGGTTGCCTTCTAGAGCATAAAACCCTAACATAACATATACCATCATATCTGCAACCCAATGATGAACGGTCCAAATTGGCTATGAAATTACAATATATTACAAGGAAACTTTTCCAAAAATTTATGTTCATGGGTGTTGCCCCTAAATCCTCGCCAATGGGCCTCCAAAAAATTGTCAATGTCCCCCTTGGGCCTCGGAAACAAAAGTAAAGGGGTAATTCCCCTTACACCTCCATTAAGAACTAGTGTCCAAACATGGCTAAAAACAAGACTTTGAAATGAAGAAAACAATCAAGTTCCACCATCAACAATACATTAAAAAAAATAAATACATATCCCTTTATATTATTATTATTAATGTTACTTAATTTAAAAAGTTGAAAAATATATTCAAGAAATATATATCCATTCAAATTGTTATCCTATAATATATAAAAATTAGAAAAATATATTAAGAAATATGTAGCCATTCAAATTATTATTACAAAAATTCAAGTCGTAAATAAGAATTATATTAGAAAAAAAAAATAACTTGCTAATTATTTCAACTAATTAATTGCTAATGAACACTAGCCCAATGAAATGAAGTGACCAGGTTAGAACTACTAGTCTACAAGTTTATTATTCCCTTACTTAGCATAACCTAATAATTTTATTAAATATATTGACTTTTAGTGTTGAGAAAATTGTTATTGTTTGAAACTTCAATATGCATAACTCTAAAAAATTTTCATTTTACAGGTTTTTTTAATGCCAAATGTAGCAGTGCATAAAAAAAATTCTCATGTAAGAAAATGAATCCTAAAATGACTACGAAACTCATAAGTTAGTTTTTTTTAATAACGGTCACCCAATCATGCCATTCTACTTAGATCCAACAAATGCCTTCGTAATTCCTAACTCGTTCATATACGATATTTTAGAAGTGATATTATATATAGTATAATTTAGTTTCGAGTGTATTTTAAAACTGTTTTATTTTGGTGGAGAGTTTGGTCAAGAATTAAGTATAGGGGTGGAGTGAAATTTTGGTTTTTTTTTTTTTATTTATGGATGGAATTTTAATTAACAAATGAATTATAGCCAATTTTCTTACCATTTAATATATATAAAATGTAAAAAAATTTCTCGATAATTTGCAACGAAACTTAGCTTAAAAAAATTTTAAAAGCCAAAGAAAACCAGGGATACTTTCCAGTGGGTGTGATTGCCGTTCAATTTCTTCAACTCAAAGCATCTCCTACGAAGTCCCGGTTACGAGAAAGGAATGAGGTCCTGGTAGTAGTTTGATGTGACCATGGCCTTTGAAGTGGTCATCAATACTTTCAGCTAAATAGATTCTCACGTAGTTGTGA
>APFE030209765.1:34275-55335 GCA_000404065.3 Pinus taeda
CATATATACATAGTTAATTGAGTTTAACTTGGGTGGTTGGGTGGAATAGTTGTTATCTTCCACCCATGCTTAAATCTTGTAAGTTTAAATGTT
The DNA here is from genome assembly GCA_000404065.3 of Pinus taeda. Taxonomy (NCBI): domain Eukaryota; kingdom Viridiplantae; phylum Streptophyta; class Pinopsida; order Pinales; family Pinaceae; genus Pinus; species Pinus taeda. Next base: position 34,369 of record APFE030209765.1, read on the forward strand.
GATTCTATGGAATAGACAAACTTTGTTGCACTTTTAAGTGAGTCTATATTGAGGGTTGACCTAGTACCAACAATCTCTGTCTTGCCTTCGGCTTGAGAGAGAGGCTGACTTTCTTCCTCGGGCGGTACCCAATGTCCAAAATTTTAAGCCTTGGAAGCTACATATGTGTGTGTGTGTGTGTGTGCGCACGCGCGTGCACGTGCGTGTGTGCATGTGTGTGTGTGTGTGTGTGTGTGTGTGCGTGCGCGTGCACGTGCGTGTGTGCATGTGTGTGTGTGTGTGTGTGTGTGTGTGTGTGCGCGCGCGCGCGTGCACATGCGTGTGTGCATGTGTGTGTGTATGGATGCATTTGCATGTATCTAAGCTAGGCCCTAAGAAATTCTAGAGAAAAATTCTAACTCATGAAACAAAATAAAATAATATGATTCCCATAAGAGACCAGAATTCCTACCTCAAAATTATTTATGAATCCCCTAAATTTGTGGGAAACATTTCAAATGTTTCTATAGAAGATGGAGTTTTTCTATAGAAGACATAAATATTGGTGTTAGGTTACTTGCAAAAGGAAAGGCTATAGATATCAAAGGCTACCAATTCAAAACATTAAAATTAGAGGGCTTATCCTTATCTCTCACATACACAATCTCATCAATTTTGCATTCAAGTAGGGTGTCCTTAAACCCTAGAATAAAATCCACATTGTAATTTTTTTTTTTTAATTGGAGAAAAGTAATCCCTCTAATTATAGGACCATTATGATTTACTCCATTTTAGCCAAGCCATATGGAAGTATTTTTGGAAAAGAAGATGAATATATGACCAGAAATCCATGATAAAAGAACTAAAGGCCAAGCCAAACTTTTAGAGGTTATCATTTTTTAAAATTGGCAACTAGGGCCAAATTCCACTTTGGATAGATCATTTCATGGGGATAATTATTGTATTGAATTTGTGTTTTTGAGAGGACCAAAATTGACCTAAGGATCATCAAAGTTGGATAAGAAAAAATGTGTTTTGAATTTATGCCCTCACATGTGCAAATTGTCAAGGTCAAAAACATCATCATGTAGGCTCAGAAGCCCAAGAGACATGTCACTTCACCCTCAACGATTTGCATAAATAAGAGGGACCTCCAACCTCATTTGGCACTTCACTCACTCACACAATCATCTCTCTCCTTCTCTAATTGGTTCGTACAACTTATTGCGCATATCATTTCGTCACACGTGTGGCAAGAAGGATGAATTTTCTGGGCAGATTACAGGGCCGAAATTTTAGAGTTATTGCAAGGTTTGACTAGCATTGACCAAGGACTTTGACTCATCCTTTGACTGTGATTTTTGTGGGAAAAATTCGTTTTTGGCAGGTGTTATCACTCAGGTTGTTCCCCAAAACTTGTTGAGAAAAGGGAATACGGCCGAGGTAACCACTAACCAGTCTTTTAGATGCAATTTCTAGCCAAACTACATCCAGAGAGGGATCTCTCTATATTTTTTAACTTTGTTTATTCTAAGTTTTATGCTAGTTATGATGTGCAAAGGTTTGTATTAAATGGGTTTGGATGGTGATTTCAAGCAGAGGTAGGATGTAGGTCTGATAGGGTTAATTCCATTGGGCAATGGAGTCTATTAAAGTGGACTGCTGAGTGTGTTTATGTGATGATAGGCAATACTACAGAGCAAGATAATCAGTTTGGAACAATATTAAAGCCAGTGATGGATGGGATGTAAGCCAGGGGGTAAAGGGTAGTCAAGAATCCTTTATCCTAGTGGCAGAGGGAAGGTGCTTGAATACTTTCAAGGAGCAGTGAAGAATTCCTTAACAATGTTCAAAATGAAGGAATTAGCAGCAACAGAAGCATTTAAGAATTTCTATTCAAGCTAATTGTGAAGAAAACATAGATAACAACAGGAATTGAACACAGAGTGTATTTAAACAAGTTCTGGGCTATTCTTTTTCCCTGTTGTTCAGATTATGAAACATATATGAGATTTGTAAACATAGTAAACATAGTAAACACAAAAACATAGTTAGAGTAACTTATTGAGCCAAAGCAAGACGCGAGAATTCTGTAGCAGAGTCTAGAATCATCACATCCACATTCAGAAGGTCCAACAGCAATGCATTTCAATGCCCCTTGTATTAATGAATATCTGAGTTACAACGCAGTTCAAATGGGAGAATCACCAACCCCGAATACATTCCTTAGGGAGGTATTTATAACAAAAATATTTACAAAATATATTGAGGATAAGATATGAAATAATAACTCAGTTCACCCACTCTGTCAAAGAAATGAATGCAAAAATAAAGGCAGGAGTTATTGAGGTTGTGTTGGCTGCTTTATTGATTAGATATCTTTAGACCTTTTACCCAGGAATTCTGCTGACAGTTATGTCCTTGATTTTCCTTCCTGCATTGCTGTCCTGATTTGTTCACCTGCTCCTGTTCCATCTTTAATGTGTCCCGATCCTCGCTTGAGCTCCCTTCTTGATATTTGCCACGTGTCCTACTATTTGACCAGGTGTAAAAGGCAACAAGATCCACATTAGTTAGGCAAGACTTCTAGCATCCTCTGCCACCAGTGTTCTATGGGTAACTGGTGTCTTTGTATATTTACAAGTATTTCATCAGCCTCAGTATACCTGTAAAAGGTAGGCTTGACTTCGAAAAGATGATTTATTTCATGTTCTATAAAAAATAATCCTTCCAACTTGTCATACAAGCTCTGCCTGGAAGGAGGTCATGTGTCCTCTGAACTGCTGGATGATGCAGTGGCTTGATTTGTTACATACATGTTTACCCTGTGAGCATACTGTTGATGTGATAACAGTTTTTGATTGCTTGTTAGTAAACTGGGTAAACCTCTCTGCTGCAATTTTGTGAATTTTTCTGTGAAGGCATCTATATCCATCTGCATCTCTTGACACTTCCTCTCCAAAGTTTGTATAAAACCTCTCATGATTAGCACCTTCTTTATTGTCAAAATGGTGCCTGTCCTGTCAGTTATCTCTAAAGCTGCTAACTGTTCCTTTGTATTAGTATTCAAAAAATGGATGAGCCTATTAGCCTGCTCAGGCATATTTCCTAATGATGCCCTGGCCCTTTGGATTTTCTCTTGTGATCTTTCTATTAACTCAATATGTTCATAGATTGTTTCAATTGACCTCCATTGGTCAGTAATGGACTGGCCAATCTTAGTCCACAAAATCATCTTAATATCTTCTAGAGGTTTTCGTAAGGTGAGATCCTTTTCCAATGATTTCACCTTGTTTTCTAGGGTCTTTACTTCTCTAGTTTTTTCTGACACTGTCATCTTTGACTTGTCATAGCTCACCTCCAATTTGGCTAACTTTTCTTTTGTATCTTTGAGCTCTGACATTTGAGCCTCTAGCTCTTTCACTGCTTTCATCATTTCTTCCATCTTCATGTTGGTTTCTTGCTATGTTGTTGGTGCTGCTGTAGCATCTGTAGTTGTTGTACATGTTGTTGATGCTGGGATGGCAGGAGGGAGTGCTGTTGTACTTGTGGGGGGAGCAGTGGCACTTGTTGGAGCTTCTTCAGGTGGTTGGGAGGTGGATTCTCCCTACTTCTCTTTAAGGGCCTTCTCCAATGCTTGCTCTGTTTCTGCCAATCTTTCATTCATTCTTATTAGCAGACTCACCATGTCCTCTTCCTCCTTTTGCTGTGCAACCTCTGCAGTTTGTGGATGCACTGTTATTGGCAATTTTAGTCGCTTTTTAAGGGCTGCAATATCCTCCTCCTTCTTCTTGATCAGTGCTTTGGTGGCCTTTGCATCCTTAGGGTTATGCCCTAGCTTGATGATGATTTCTTCTAAGGACTTAGTCTTGTTGTCCTTAGCCAAGGAGGAAGCCTTTTCCAATTCTAATTGGGCTGAGGTATTATATAATGAATTTTTCAGTTGGTGAGCTGCCAATGCCTTATCAGCTAAGGTGGCATACACCATCTCCCAGTTTGTTTATGTAACTAAATCTGGTCAATTGGATGAATATCCTTGGAGAGCACTTCCAGATTAGTTCTTATATAGTCAGCAGCTGACTGGGGTTGCTGTGTCTTGGGTTTGAAGTGGCTGAGGATCATTTTCTTCTATTGAATATCATAGGCAGCCAATAGCCTATGTTGATTAGTAGGTGTTGTCTTCATCAATTGATCATAAAGCTACATCCTTATTGGATCATTTCTAGCTTTAATATCAGTAAAAGTCTTCTTGATGTCCGAGCTTTTTTTGCTTTGAGGTCTGGTGGATGAAATCTCCACGCTATGTTGCCTTTCTAGCTCTTGCTGGAATGAGCTAGCTGAGGTGCCAGGTAGTGGAGATGCTTGTTGCTCAGTTCTTCCCTGTCCTCCCATGGTGCTTGTGGTGTCTTCCACAAACTCTTCTTTTGAATATGGATTTAACCTCTGCCTCTTATCTCCTATTTGTTCTCATGGTCCACTGGCAGGGGCATCCTCTTCTCTGTCTCTCTTTCTACTCTTTTCCTCATTTTGAGGAGTCTGTAGGACAGGGGCTTCAGATGCCTTGGTTTGAGCTGGGGGAGCCTGCCCTTCACCCTGTTCTTGTGTTGTAGAGGGTTGATCAGCCATGGTCTGTTGTTCTGCATCCATCACTTCCTTGCCCTTTCCTGTTGAGCTGGCCTTTCGTGCTGCTTGCTCTAAGCTCTCAGCAAAAGATGTATACCCTCCAATGTGTTGGGGCAGCTTGAAAGGTACCTGTCCAAAAGAGTCCAGGTCAAGTGTTTTCTCAAGATCTTTCATTGCTTTTTCCAATCTCTCTTCCTCAGTCAATTCTTCAAACAAGGTGCCCTCTATCCGCTCTTGTTGATTGGCATATTGCTGGATTTTAGGGATTGGAGAGTGGACATATGCTGGCAGTTTATTTTTGACTTTCCTATAGCTTATAAAATGATTGGGGTCATATGGTGCCCAATAGAAGCTCTGTTTTAGTCTGAGTTTCTGCCCTAAAATCTCATCAGCTTCTAGCCAGGCTTCCCTCTGGTTGAAGGTGAAAGGGCCCAGTTGATTCCTTATCTTAAGTTGTACCTTCTTCTTGGCCTCATAGAAATGGATTGTATCTACCTGGATGAATTGTCTAAAGTACTCCAGGGCAAACAAGCGCATTGGCACATATATTGGCAATTTGTAGGGGCTCAACTGACAGCCATAAATTCGAATCATAGTGTGATTCTGGTAGAAGTACCAGTCACCTATGCTATAGCTCTTAGAGAGCTGTAGAATTCTCTTCATTTCACCAGAAAGCCTATCTGGAGGACTTGTTATCAATAAAGAGGTGGCTGGATATATGAATAGATCAATAAATTCACAATAGGTGTAAGGAGAGAAGTAGACATGGTGGAAGATTGGGGTCCAGAAGATAACAGATCTTGGCTCTCCCTTAACATCAAATTTTCTGAGGGGAACTTGAAAACTATCTGGCTAATAGTAGAGCAACAAATGGCATATGTATGATGTGTATCTAAACACTCCTTGTCTGTCCATGCTCATAAATTGTTCATGGATCTTATTAGCAATGTAGGTGGCATAGTCATACTTGACAGCAGGGGGCTGTCGTGGAGAAAAAATGGACATTAGGACCAATGTGGTTTCATCTACATATTCACTGGTTCTGAACCCCGGGATGTAGGCTATCATGTCAATGATGAACTTTCCTGCTTCATTAAACCAAGTGTCTAGGTATGGAGGAGGTTCTCGTGGTTGAAAATTGGGTTTCATAAATGTTTTGCCAATTCTGGTTATCTCTGTACTTGGCAATTTGGCACCTTGATCAAGAAGAAATCCCATGGTAAGAGGAGTCAATGGTTCAGTTGGTTTGAAATGCAGCATCTTGTTTATTGATTCAGGGGTGATATAGAATAAAACTATCCCAGAAGGAGACATCACTGCCCTTTGAGTGGGCTCATAATTTGCATGGCATTGGTGAATGAGATCAGGAAAAACATTCACACAAGGGAGGTAGTACATGGGCATATTGGACTCCCAGATCCCAAAGATGTCAGTTTTGTTTCTATGGCTGTTCCTGATCTCACAAAAGGCCTGGAGATGAGGTGTGTTAGCCATTATATCATTAATTTGGAAATCCTTATCAATTAGGGGTAACCAATCCAGTTCTTTATGTGGGGCATTGAGAGGGGCCACATTGAGGGCTACTGGAGCAGGGGCTGCCATTTTTATAAGTTCTCAGGTGTTTTTTGAGTAAAATGGGGATTTTTACAGCAGTAGTGGGCAAAAATAGAGGCCCTGGGGCTTTTTTCAGAAAATTTTTGCAAAGTGGAGCTTTGTTTAGACCCTGGTGGGCAGAATTTGAAGCAAAAAGGGTGAGGATTGAAGAATTTATATTGCAAGGGAGGAGTAGCAATGGTTTCAAGGCCTTCCCCTTGGTATTCACTTAACAAATTGATTTGAGCTCGGCTAAAATTGAAGGGATTTTGCTTAGTGGGACAGAATTGGTAGTTTGTATAGCAAAAGATGGGCAAACTAGGAGTTTCAGTGGGCAATTGTGCAAATGGAAGTCAATCAAGGAGCTTGTGAGCAAGATTTAGGTGAATTCTTGTCTTTCTCGGCTAGCTGGGCAAATTGTGCAGCGAGGTTTGCAGTGTGCAGGTTTTTTGGTGGACAGATGGTCCAGGGGGCTTGTGTGTAGCAGCAGGGTGAAATTTCGACCAGTTTCTAAGATTGCTCGATAATTTTTACGGTGAAAAATCGAAATTCACAGGGTTTTTTACAAGATAATGGTAATTAATACATGTTTTTCACAGTGTGCTGGAGGTGTTGGTTGACTGGGAGGTGATTTACACAGTAGGGCACCGAGATAAGATGGTCGAGGTGGCAGACTGAATTTTTGCAGGTGAACTCGTCGTCGTTTGCATGCAAAGGCTCAGCAAAGTTTACAGAGTAAAATGGTAAAAAACAAATGTTTTCACGGGTTTTTTTTAACAAAAATTGGCTTTTTGGCACTTTTTATGATGACATCATCATGACGTAGAATTTTTGTCGCGTAGCGGGAGGTACGAAAGGTGACGTGGCAGATGATTTGGCGCTAAGGTGGCGATGATGACGTGGTGCTGACGTGGCTCTGACGTCATCGGATGATGTCAGCGATGGGGGGGTGAGGGCGGTAAGCGGTTTTATCGCACTGCTTTTGGGGTGGTAGCGGTATTGAGCGGGGGGCGGTCGCGATACACTCGGGTGAGCAACGCGTGTCCTCGGTACAGCGGCGAAACCGCCATTTTCCCATGACATATCGTTCGAATGCTGGGGGCATCGCGATACGATCCCGCACCATCGAATCTGAGGGCCCCGATCCAATGGTTGACGACAAATGATGAGTTGCGGGGGTGCAGAATGGGGGCCCGCTTTAATTTTCTGTGATTTTGTAAGGTTTTCAGTGTATTTGTGGACTTTTGCAAAGTGGGTTTTTTGGGGAAAAAACGTGAATTTCGGCTATTTATTTAGCAAAAGGCCATATAAACCCTGATGGGCATGTGGAGGGTTTGTTATTGGCCCCTGGTGGACCAATAACTCCCTAAAGAAAATTTGAAATAAGGCTATAGTTAGCCAAGGGTTGGGGTATTTATTTTTTGGGGTTTTTTGTGTTTTTATACATAGCAAGGGGGGGGGGGATGTATATAGGAGCTATATAGTAAGGTTAGTAGGTTAATATGATTGTGGGGGAGGGGTTTGTATGGTTTAGGCCAAGTTTTACAGAGTGAAAACTCAGGCTAGGGGGGAATGAAAGGATGACAAATGGTGAAGTTTAGGAAACTTTGGTAAGTTGGATTAAAGACTTTTTACACAAGAAATGTGGCTTGCTTTGCCTAGGTAAAAGATCTTTTCACTTAGTTCTATCATGGGATGAAGTGGACTAAGGGTAATGAGCAAATCTCATTGCCCTTTGGGGGGAATATTAGTGAATGTTTCTTGGAAAATGGGGAGGGGAATTAGTCATGCTCCATTTGTTTTGTAGCCACCTTGCCATTGTACCTTATGATTTTATGAGATAGCAAATTATTCAAGAAGAGAAAATTGCTCACAAACCATGCCTTTGTACCCTCAAAACTGCCTACCCAACCTAGTATACCTAACATTTTCTCTTCATTTTCATTGGGTGCATTTGAACTAGCAAACCCTGATTCATCTCTTTTTCTTTTAGCTGCCCTCCTATCTAAGTCTACCCTTATTTCTTCCAGGGCTCAGATTAAGTTGTTGAGACCCTTTGCTTCACTACCTGACTACTTGCCTGCCAAGCTTAAACTGTTTGTGCAGACCTTTATTCTCTATTCTAAGACAAGTGAAATTCAAACATGATCTAGCCAGGATTAAGTTGTCTGTCTAGTCCTCAACCGTGGCAAGAGTTAACCACCTATACATAGTGAAGATTAATCAACATATGGAACCTTTGCAGCATAAAAAGGATGAACATATTTGGCACTTCCCCGGTCAATCATGAAAAATGAAACCCTATTGGTATAGGAAGCTAACAGCAGGCCATACTATATGGCATAGAAGCCAAGTTTTTTTCGGCAATTTGACCTGTGTTAACCACATGCTTATTTGATCCACAGAAGTTGACTTCTGTTGACCAGCTTTGACTGCTAAAAAATGGAATGTTTTGGCTCTTGTTGAACCAGATAAGGAGGCCAAGTTTGACTGTCTTTGACCAAGCTTCAAAGGGGATGTTTTGTTGTTGCGTTGACCATCTTTGACTTTCTAGTTAGGGCTCAATTCAACTGTAGTTGATTGCAGATTTGACCGCCATGTTTTGAATTTGATTTGGAAAGTCAATTTTGACTTTTGTACCCTATCTCTTTGCTGAACATTTTGATATAATAATAAGAAAAATTTGTCAAAAGGGTTTTCCCCATCTTGGGGTTTTTCCCTGGCATTCGTCAAATCGGGTGTCCTCTTGTCTTGGCTTGTCTTCTGCATTAATGTTTGATGTTCTTTCATCAATTACTATCATATGATAATGTTTAATGTGATTGCTAATGGATTAATGGAATTAATAATGAAATAATGGATTAATGAAGTAACTAACCTAAGAAAAGAACATGTTAACTCAAAAATTAACATGGTATTAGAGCTAGGTGAGGTCAATCCCAAGCAAGACGAGGAATGCAATCACAAGAAATGTTGTTAATATTCCCCAAAGTCAATATAAAGAAGTGGGTTGCTAATGCATTTGAAGTATCTTGTTACAAGCCCTAGAAAACATGAGAGATCTCAAAAATAATGCAAGTCTCGGTATATGCAAAAGTTCGGCCAAATAGCTCATGAAGGCCATTAATCAAATTTGAAAATGCTAAAGTTCTTCTTCAACAACTAAGCTACCTATCATGATAAGAAATCTATGAAGAGTATTTTTTTTAAGAATTCGTTGATTTGATGCATTGTTCTACGAATTAATTTCGAAGGTATTGTGTCCCTATGTAGCAACGAATTTACTTTGGAAGAATGGAATTTTTTCTCTTGTCTTATGTTTAGGCCATTTGATGAAGGAGCATACTATTTGAGGCTACTCAGCCTCAGCCAAGGTCATATGTGACACAATTTTGTCATTTTTTCCTAGAATTACGGCAATGCTGGTTGTGGGATCTAAATCTTTGAGTGACCACCAATGGAGGATTCTAGGCCCTATGGTAGGGAAATAATCTAGGCAAAGTATTCACACTATTCTATGATTTATGGCATGCATCAAGGTTGCAAACGCTTGATACTAGTGCAGGTCTTTTTGACAAGAATTCGACCCTCTAGGAGGTCTGTGGTAATTCAAGGCATGTAAAGAACCGTGGACTAAACCTAAAATGTTAAGCCATGTGACCTTATTGAAGAGGGTTTCACTCTGTTATCCTTCAAAGTGAAATAAGAATTGAGCCACAATTACCTTCATACCGAGTTATTAAGTTCCCTATCTACACTGAGGAAATTAATGTGGATCAATTCATGGTGTCTTTGCACATTACTTTGAAAGATTGATTATAAGTATAAACAAGGTATGTTTTCCCTCTGTCTAAAGCTATTTTGGAGAACTTCTTCGCTCAAGTAGAATTGAAGGGTATTTTTCTTTTGTTGCTCTTGACAATGCATCCTTGTTATCAGTTTCTTATTCTTATTGTTTTCAAGAAAGTTAGATGCCCTAATCTAAAGAAGAATTTGGCAGTTGTGTGGACTTTGATACATTGTGGTCACTAGACTATGAGGCCCCAAAAGGTGACTTCCTTTACAGCTAGATGGGTGGTATCCTATTAGTTATCTTGAGGAGGACTTGTCTTTAAACTAAAGGGAGAACTTTATAAAGGACAGTTCTAAGACCCTCCATAATTTAAGGAAGTCAAGATCTTGTATGCATATATTTGCAAGCTATGAATTGTAGCCTTAAAAATACAATCAGTGGGAATCTTAAGTCATCCATATCAATAAACTTAAGGAACCCTATTATGTTGATAGAAGAAGAAGTTGAGTCCTTATCATTATTACAAACACACACACACACACACACATGTACAAGTGTTATAAGTCAATTCCATTGAATCTGACTTTCAAATCAATAAGGAACATATATTCACATCTTTGAAGCCTTCATAAAAGGTCCCCTAGATTTAATGAAAATATAGGATTCAATTATGAGAAGGGATGGTCTCTTTAGAAATCAATTTGAAAATGAATATTGAAGAATAGTAAAATCCCTTGATAATGTCATATTGTTGACTAAGATGCTCATTATCTAGAAGTTGATGTGATTTTGAGAAGGTTTAGTGGCAGCCCTCCATGTGATCTTATTTTTGTCTAGCAGTTGAAGCAAAGGAAGTTCATCTAAGAAAAGTATGCAACTCCTTTAATTTGGCACCTTTTGATAAGGATGATAGTACCCTTGAAATTCTAGCAGATAGAAGAAGTGCAAGACACTTTGGAGAAGACCGCTGTAGTAGCCTGTAAGAACGTAAAATTAGAGTTATGGTATCTCTCAAGGTACATGTAATGCATTTATTTATTTTATTTGTTTTAATGGTATTTTGATGGGGGGTTTGATATAAATAAGAACCCTATATGGCTCATGGAAAACCCTAGCTCACATATGAAACCCTAACCCTACTATGTTCTTTCATTAAGAAACCCTTTCTTTTTATTTTTAGGGTTTGTAGATTCTAGGGTATTGTTTCCGCTGCAACAAACACCCTCAAAATTTTTGCATACACTCAAATTTTGGAGCCTACTGTGGATCCTGCGATTAATTTTTCCATAGTGTTTTTTTTTTGCTTAAGCAAGAGCCATACCTTCATTTCCTTTAAATCAATAAAAAATTACATTATTTACACAATTCCACCAAACTGAGTGGCGATAGGCAGCACGAAAAATCCTATAACAACAAGGCTCTCTAACCTCAAAAAGTGCCCGCTAAACCTTTTGTAAGCCGACAAAAAATAAGCAACGAGGGTCATCGGGGACAAGAATCCACCCCACTAAGACCCACGCCAACGAACTCTTGACCAACCTTTAAATCACAACTGTCCATTAGCCTTTCTAAACCCGATGTTTGAGATGCAAAACTTTTCACTGGTGCCACCAAACCACACGGTCAATCCTGATCATTGTTCTGGCTTGCCAAGATCGGACAGCTACGCTGAAAATCGCTCGTCCAAAATGAACAAGGTTTAAAGTGCGATGAGGGTGGTTTTCTAACCCAGCCCTTATCCACGTGTCCGTTGATGTATGGTATCGCTTCCGAGAGAACAAAACCGCCTTCGTGTTGAAAGCGGTCCGATCGCGCCCACACCACTTCAGAAGTGGTTTAGTCTCCCAACCCTATAAAGAATGGAAACTTGCTGCCAGAACAGAGCCAACGGTTAATAATCTCAACCGTTCACCAATCTATGAACAACACATCGCACGCCTTTGGAGATTTTCAGTGTTTGTGAAAATGATATTTGCAGAGACCGTCCCATGCGATTCAACCATCGTAGACCTGTCTGACCAAAAAGAGAATCCTGCAACAGTCTTCTCATTGCTTATTGTCTTCCTTGGTTTTGTGCTCATACACTTTTTTATCCTCTTCTGCCTGGTTATGGAAAAGTTATTTTAGTTCGCTCTGTGGCATAGCAAGCCAACCCATCGAAAGTCTGCTACCCTTGCAGGTAACAACTTGACTGGCCAGAATGTTCGCCAATTTGTTGGCTTTTCTATGCACATGAATGAATGTCAGTGTGCGTAGTCCTTGAAGATGAACCCATATTTTCTGGAGCACCCTTATTAACCTCCAGTGCTTTGTGACTTTTTCCGGCCTCGTTCCATGGCTGATTTTCTTAGCCGTGTTGATAACTAACTCTGAATCAGCTTCTATTATCACATTTTGGCAGTTGTCCTATTTCAGAAAATCTAAATATTGCTCCAATGCCATTAATGCCTCCATGTTGTTGGTGGCTTTTCCTAAATGACAATGGAAGAGGGAGATGATGCTTCCATTTTCATCCCATAGAACTCCTCCAAAGCTAGCCATTCTAGGGTTATCTTTTGAAGCTCCATTAATGTTATACTTCAAAAAACCTTTCGGAGGGGGTTTCCAGAATTCTTTGACCATTTCCCTCATGGTTAGTTTCCTATCCATACCTTGTGGAGTGAACCCTTCCAAGTCTAACTGCCTTAGAATTCTCAATTCGGTTTCTGAGGGAGGATTCTTGGGGAGATCCCTAACAATTGTTCCTACTGTCTCTTTTAACTATTTCAAGATTTGTTCCAATATTCGGAGAGAGGAATTCTTCTCTTATTTGAAAATTCTTTTGTTTCTTTCTTTCCACACATTCCATATTATGAAGCTTGGCAAGAGAGCCCAGGCCGAGTTAAGAACTTCATTATCTGAAACCTTATTCTGCCAATCGTTTAGGGTGTTAGTGATACAATTTTTGTCTCTGTCGGACTGACTAAAGATGGTGGCAAAAAAATCCCATAACCTAGAGGTGAAACTGTAGTTGTTGAGAAGATGGTCCATTGTTTCCTCTTGAGCTTCACAAAGCTGGCATCTGGAGGGCCCAAGCATCCCCCTCTTTCTAATGTTGTCCCAGGTTAAGATTTTTCTATGGTTAACCAGCCACATAAAGAGTTTGATCTTCATCCAGCTATTGCTTCTCCATAGTTTCTGCCAAATTCTGTCCAGATCTTGGGAATCTAACCCTAAGAGAATATCTTTAACTTCCTTAATGTTAAAGTTTCCCTGTTTGTTGTTACCCCATCTTAGTTGGTCCTGCCCTTCAATGACAAGAATCATTCTCTGATCCAATATCCTCTTAAGGGTCTCGACACTATTTTTGATTATTCTATCCCCTCTGCCATCTATTTTTCTCCACATTATCCATTTTCCTGTATTGTGATTATGATCCCAGAAGTCCTTTACCTTTACCAGTCCTTGGTTATCTGTCTCATGCTTGAGGCTCAAAAAATCCTCTCTCAAGAGTGTTGGCTCTTGTTTCCATTTATCCTCCCAGAATAGTGCCTGATCTCCATTTCTAATTTCCTAGAAACTATTTTTTTGAACCACCTCTCTGTTCTCCCAGGCCTTGTTCCAAATGGGAGAGCCCTTTATATTTCCAGACAATCTTATTAGCTCAGAATATTGCCAAGAGCTAGCATATTTTTCCTTCTAGATGCTTTCCCATTGAGCCTTAGGATCTTTAACCCACCCCCACCAAAGCTTGGCTCCAAGATCCTTACTGAGAATCTCTAGATCATCTAGTCCTAGTCCTCCTTGGTTCTTATGTTTATAGATCTTTTCCCATGAAACTAAAGCCCATTTTTTCCTAGTTTCCTCCTTGCCCCAAAGAAAATCTCTTTGTATATTTATAAATTTCTATAATACTCCTTTTGGAGCTGGGAGAGTAGATAGCATAAATACTGGCATAGCTTGGAGCACAACTTTTTTTAGGACTAGTTTGCTAGCTAGATTTCAAGATCTGATCTTCCATTTTCTAACCTTATCTTGCATCTTGTTGATTAAATATTCCCAAATGCTCTTATGCAAAGGTTGCGTCGTTAAAGGAACTCCCAAATACTTAAAGTGGAGGGATTCTCCTTGAAAGCCAAGTATTATGGAGACATTTCTCTGAATGGAAATGTGGGTGTTGAAGAAGAAAATTTTTTATTTGGAAAGATTGACCTCCATACCTGTTGCCATAGAAAAGTCATTCAAAATTTGTTTGTAGGCAAGCGCTTCCTTGACTGTGGGAATTCCCTGTAACATGGTATCATCAACAAACTGTTGATGGGTCAGAACTTGACCATTCTCCGACAGTTGGAGTCCTTTAATTTTGCCCGTTACTTTAGCATGCTTAATGGACCTTCCTAGCCCTTCCATCATGAGGATGAAAAGAAAAGGAGAGAGCGGGTCACCCTATCTGAGACCTCTAGAAGGAAGAAAAATTTCAGAGGGAGAGCCATTAACTAAAATTGAGAAGCTGGAGGAAGTCACAAGGACCATGATCCATTTGATCCAATTGTGATCAAAACCATACGTAGTGAGCACTTTCCTAATATATGTCCAGTTTACTTTATCATAAGCTTTGGCTATGTCCAATTGCATTATCATACCTGCTTTCCTCCTTCTTGTTAACGAGTGAATGACTTCGTGAGCTTGAATGATGTTATCTGGAATTTGTCTGCCTTCAACATACGCCGATTGTTCACCCGAAACAATCGAAGGCAACAAAGGTTTGAGTCTGTTGGCCACCACCTTGGAAATTATTTTATAAACTACATTGCATAAGGCAATGGGCCTATACTTCTCCGACATTTGAGCATTTTCCTGTTTTGGAATAAGGGCAATGAAGGACGTGTTGAGAGCTTTCAAAATCGATATGTTCAACCTGGAATCTTCTACTACCCTTACAATATCCTTTTTGACTATGTCCCAACAAGCTTTGAATAAATCCACATTAAATCCATCCGGACCTGGAGCTTTGCCGTTTTGCATTTCTTTGAGTACCTCATTGACCTCCTTTTCAGTTATAGGTATGTTTAGATTACAGTTGTCCTCTTTAGATACTAGCTTATGTATATGTTTAGTGAAGTCCTTGATGAAAGGTTCCCTTACTGAGATGTTTTCCTACACAATACCTCTGAAGTGTCTAACTAACACTGCTTTTATTTCTTCATGGGATTGATGGATCTACCCATCCTCATCCTTGATCGTGGAGATCCTATTGTGAGTCGTGTTAGCTGTAGTGGATCTATGGAAAAATTTAGTGTTGCGCTCCCCTTCCTTTAGCCATTGAACTCTAGATTTTTGTCTCCAAAAAATTTCCTCTTGTTTACATAACTGTTCCCATTCTTGATGATGTTTCTCTACCTGATCATTTTTGTTATTGTCAAATCCTTCCTTGATCAAAGCTTGGTTGAGCTCCCAGATTTTATTTTCAACAGATTTCTTGTCTGCAAAAATGTTTCCAAATTCATTCTTGTTCCAATCTTTTAGCTTCATCTTGATGTTCTTTAATCTTTTGTGTAGCAGGAACATTGAAGATCCCTAAATCTGCAGATCTTCCACCCACCATTTCGCAATGTTGCTTTTCAAATCTGGGTGTGAAAGCCAAATATTTTCAAATCTGAAAGGTCGGTTTCTTGGGGTGCCTATGCCCTTGATCTCCATTTGAACCGGCCAGTGATCTGAGCCTCCAAAAGGTAGAATTTTTGTAATTATTTCCTTGTCTAAAAGCATGAGATCCTTTGAGATCACAAATCTATCTAGCTTGGATGCTACCTAGGAATCCCCTCCTCTTTTATTATTCCATGTGCAGAAGCCATTGTTCCTCTCAATGTCCCCTGAGGAATCTTTGTTTAGAGATCTTGTGCCCCCTTTTTTCTCCGAGAGGGATCTGATCATGTTGAAGTCTCCTCCAATGATCCAAGGTAACCCTTCATGCTTGGCTCGTAGATCCACCAAGGAGTCTATAAACCTAATTTTGTCATCTAATATTTGAGGGCCATAAACATTCGTAACTAGAAAAGTGTCCCTGTCTCCTACAGGCTGTATGACCACTGATAAGTAATTCCTTAATGCCTCCACATCAATTATTCCAATCTTCATGGGGTTCTAGAGAGTGAGGATACCCCCCGCTATGTTTTCAGCTTTAACTTCTAGAAACTCGAATCTATTGAGCCATTCGCTATGAATTTGTCTTAACTTTTGAATAGAGAATTTCGTTTCTTGGACAAAAAAGAAATTCGGGGCTATTTGCTTCATTTTGTTATTCAAAATTCTATGTTTTCTCTTACTGCCTAGACCTCTAATATTCCAAGTTGTGAACTTCATAATTAAAGATTGGTGAAGGAGTCACTGGTTAGATCTTTCATCTTACCTGAGTCTACCATGAGTCTTCCGCATTCCATCAGAAGCTCGTTCTACTTTTTCCTTCCTCTTTTCTTTCTTGGATATCTCGATACGAGCCCCAGAGTTATTTTTACTGCTTTCACGCCTTCATTCCTCTGTTTATCAATGTTGTTTACTTCCTCCAAACCCTTGGTATGAGTTTTCCATAGGAATAACTGCTGAATTCTAATGATCTCTTCTTGTGGTAGTGATTCTACCCCACTTGTAGTTCCCTAATGTAAGAACCCTTCTAGGTCTAGGTTTTCTCTGTCCAGAATCTCCTGTAGCTCATTGTCTTCCATTTCCATCTCCCTCTGGTTCATCTCCTGATCCATTTCCAGTTTTGAAACACTCATCATTTTTCCTTTCTATTTTTCATTTTCATGTGTTTGTTCATTATCTTCTTTCTTTTCCCTCCTCTCATATCCTTCCTTCATTACTTGATCTTCTCCTACCTGTTTCTTCTTCCTTTTCAAGAACTTGGAATTGATTCCGACTGGCCTTTTGACCTCCCACTTGGTGTTGTTTTGGCCCTTTTTTGACATTTTTTCCTTTGTGAACTACTTTTTGAAAACTGTCTGTATCTTTCATTGTGTTAGTATTTTTTTTTTTTTTTTTTTTTTTTTTTGAGAGGACAGTGTCTTAAAAGGTGCCCGTGTTCACGACATCCACGACATCTAAATGGAATATGCTCGTAGTCTACTGTCTGTACCCATTCCTCATCAAAAACCTCCAAGATGACTTCATCCGGAAGAGATCTAGATAGATCCATCTCCACACAGATCTTAGAAAAGGAGGTATATTTTCTCCTCCTAGTGGCTTCAACAGCTTTGACAAACCTTCCTAATTTATTGCCTATGGCAGCTAGCGATTCTATTTGCCAATAATCAAGAGGAAGAGAGTAGAGTCTTACCCATACTGGCACTGAAGTGAAGGTTTCCTTCTCCGGAACGAAATTCATCTTCCATGGCCTCATATAGAGCCCTGCTACTGCATAAAAGTAGGGCCTACCTTCAAACACTCTATCTTTATCCTCAATGTTGGTGAACACCACAGTGAAGAAACCCTTGGACCCTAGATGAAGATCAATGCTTCCTTTAGGTTTCCAGTGGTATTTGATCCAAGATTGTAATGCTTTTTGAGTGGGCCATAGTCCCATGAATTTGCATATGATTGCATAAGTCTACATGTGCTCCTTGTGCGCCTGTAGCTCAGGATTGTTTAAAACTACTCTCAGAGTGAATTCAGCCTTGGGTTTACATGGTCCCTTCCGATTTTTGTCTTTTGTTCCTTTTTTTTGTCACTTTCCTCCTTGTATTTTGTGCTATCGTTCTCTGTCGATATGGATTCCTCTGCTTCCTCTTCCCTGATTTTCCTTCCTTCCTCTGCATTATCCCTATCTTTATACAGAGGTTTTTTTCTTTTGTTGACCACCGCTGCTTTGTAGGAGGGGGTGGATCCCCCTCCTCTGTGCCCATCCATGGAAAAATACTCAACGAACTAAAACCCTATCTGCTTCCGCTATGCCTCCGCCGCACTCTCTTCCCACTGTGCCTGGACTGTAGTTTATCTTGTAAATTGTAACCTACAATCTCAATTGGTTTTTCCATAGTCATTTGTTGGTTAGCTAATGTTTTTAAGCTCCGTTCTTGGATCGAAAGTGTCGAAGTCACTTAGTCACACATGCTTAGACCACAACAAGTTCGCGAGCACATTCTTTTACACAATATTGGACAAGCATAGCACATTCCATCAAGACTATGCATGTGCGATGTCCAATCCTTGTCGACAGTCAGTGCGCACTAACAATGACAACTTCTCACATTATAGTTGCATTTGTACTTCTATTTCGGTGATTTTTACAAATTGTTTCTCCTACGCACCTTTGTTTTCATGAGCGTCTCTCTCAGGTTTTTAGTTGTCGCTTTCTCTTTCTTTCACTCTAACTAGTGTCATTTTCATGTTATCTTTTCTCCGACATGTGTTAATTTCACTATCATTTACATATTGCAAGAGTAGTTCGCACTTTAATAATTATTGTCTTTTCTCATGTTACCTATCGCACGATGTATGGATGTCTATGCTTTGTTGCAAGGGGTTATATTTCTATGAATGATTTGGTCTAACCATGTAAACATTAGACACACTCATTCCCAAAGTTTTAAGCATTGTCGCACAAATGTCGTCATGGTCATCGTTAAGTGTATCTTAAGTGTCACACTTATCGTAACTTGTTGTAAAGTTTCCACATGGAGGGAAATGCATTTCTCATGTTTCATGGATGGTCTATGTTGATTGTGTTATCAATTATTCTAAGCGTATGATCACAGTCAAAGTCTTATCACTATCCACATTAGTCTCACACTTAGTCATTTATGGAAAGGCTTCCCGGCCAAGAAAATTAGCTTCACTTGGCCTCCCTAAACTATGCACAATGTAGTTTCAATCCTCTAGCTGTGACCTTCCCCTTTGGCACTATACAATGCATAGTTCCTGCCTCCGAAGATTTTCGCACTATGTAAATTTTGTGCTCAAGCTCTGATATTGATCTCTAGAATTACAAAATCCTTTCTCCCAGCCTGGCCCTAACTGCACACTACACAATCACAAGCCATAAGTTCATTCCTTGAGCTTCTGAGATGCGCAGTTGCACAATAGCCCAACCTCCCTTGTCAACTAGAACTGCACAGTGTGTTCACTTAGTGTCCATCCCCTCAGCCTGCCTCTCTAGCTCCCATAACTACACACTGCACAATCTGAAGGCTCAAGCCTCAGCCCTGAGCTCTTGAACTATGTAATTGCACAGTCACCTAGGCTCATCTATCATCCAGAACTATGCAATTGGTTGATCCAGTGTCTGTCCCCTAAGCCTGTCATCCTGAGTTCCTAGACTGCGCAACTTTCTTCCTTAGCCCAACCCAAACTTCACATTTCGCAATCTCAAGGCTTAAGCTTGACCCCTGACTGACTGAGCTACATAATTGCACAGTCATTGAGACTCTTTTCCAACCTATCACCCGGTTCTGGCTCAGTTAGTGGATCATTGTGCACCATCTTAGACTAGGGTTTTATCGAACTTATGTTGTCTTGTCATGAGCGAATTTGAGATGCAGGAATTTTATCATGTTATGAAAAGATGATGAAGAAGGAGATGGAGAAGGAGAACATGCTAAAAGACACATATGGAGATGAAGAGATAATATGAAGGTGGACGAGAAGACGAAGGAACATCAAACTTTAACAAAAGATGAAGATTAAGATCACATGGAAGGCTCCTCATATTTAGGTCATAAGGAGCAGGAAGAAGAAGAACATGTACCATTTGTTCAAGAAGACACAAAGAAAGAAGAAGCGAGAAGGACCACTAGGCATTATCACATCATCATGCAGACCATGTCATGTCATGGGTCATCATATGTCACATCATTATTGTGGATTATGTAATTACCTATTCAAAATGTATTGTAAATTGAAGTCCAAAGGGCACACATGGAATATGAAGAGTCATGTAAGTCAAAAAGTCATAGGAAGTCAAATAGTCATGAGGGTAGTCAAAGAGTCACAAGGAGAGTGAAGCATCACCCCTTGGTTATATATGCATCCTCATTGTATGAGCAAAGGAATTTTCACCTTGGATCCTCTTGCAAGGAATCATAGAAAAAAGCTAGTTGTTTTGAGGAGCAAGGAGTGGCTCCAACGTTCCACTATTGGAGCTAGTGGTGTTCATTGTATACATGTGTCTTAGAAATTTTACTTAATATGAGAAGCCTTATGGGCTAGCATGTTCTTCATGTATGGATTATGGATATTTGTAAGACTATTCTGTGAATGTTTGTAATTCATGTTTGCTTTCATCTGTGCTAAAGTAGTTGAACTGTTTTTGGTTATTTTGGTACTTATCATATTGAGAATGTGATGTAATTGCTACTATCGTTGCTACATCCTTGTGGAATATTCCATTGGATTTAGACAAATATTCCTCAATATATTGGTTTCAATGACCATCGCATCTCTGTGGACTATTCCGCTTGATGCGGTATGAACCCTTCTTGTTTATGTGTGTCTCTACTAGGCTGGTTTCTACTACCTCTCTCTTAGAGGCTCACTTTTCCTCTCCTTCGCAGTGAAAGAAGTTTGACACACATATGATCGAACACTCACCAGGAACACCTTCTTTCTTTTCAAACGCACCACACATTCCTCTCTTAATGAAAGTTAGAGACAAGGAAAATCTATAAGAATACATGGAAACTGGGCTGATATTCCAGATAGGACTCCTACTACGAATAGTGTGAGGTCTAATTGGGAATTCACATCAGGGAGATCCCTTGGTTGACAAATTTCTAGCACCATATCCAATGGCATTAGAAGGAGGTCTAGATGACAGGTTGTGCCCATTGAGTCTCTTTGAGAAACCTATTCAAAATTGCTCTTCCCCAAATCATAATCCTAAGATGTTTTTATAAAGAGCTTATGTTGGGTGTGGAGCCTGATTATCTTCTATATTCAAAAGTACTGCCACATTGGACCCCAGTTCAAAAAATATTCGCTGCAGGGGGGGTCCAGGGGGGGGGGGCGGC
>APFE030209765.1:55450-83187 GCA_000404065.3 Pinus taeda
TGGGAGCCCCCCCCTGGCGGGGGTTTTCGGGGGCAGCGCCCCCGAAGCTAAAAACAGATGTAAAATTGCCTTGCAAAAGTATAGTAATTTCTAGTCAATCTGGGCCGTTCATTAGGCGGATGATCTGACGGTAGAACTTATGTTTAGTTTAGGGTTTTTTTCCCTAGAAGGAAAACCCCTCTCTTTGTATGAGGGTATTGTATTTGAGGCTGTGAGACAAATGTGTACTCGGTGTGAGCGAGAAACAGAGAGGTAAGACTGTGAGAGAAAACAGAGGATATTACAGCGGCTTTGTTGTCGGTTGTGTCTCTTCATTTTGCTGGATAATAGAAAGGAAGGACTGGCTGTTCGAGGTGGGCGTAGCCCAAACTGGGTAAACCACGTATATCTGTGTCTCTCTTGTTTTGTGTGTTTTTCTGTGTTTATATTTCTGCAATATTTTATGTGTTCCATTGCTCCGTAATATATAATTTTCTAACAACTGGTATCAGAGCGAAAGGTCTATTTGGCTGATAAACTCGCAGGAAAGAAGGGTTCCTAGTTCGAGTGGGAGCAATGGCGGAAAATGGTAAGTTTAGGGTCGAGAAATTTAACGGCCAAAACTTCTCGCCGTGGAAGATGCAGATGGAATATTATCTGTATCAGAAAGATCTATACCTACCATTGGGCGGAAAAACAAAGCAGCCGAAGGATATGGACGATGAAGAATGGAACATTCTCGATAGAAAGGCACTTGGAACAATACGGGCCTTGCAGCGTTGGTCGCCTTCAACATTTCGAAGGAAACAACGACAGAGGGATTGATTAAGGCATTAGAGAAACTATATGAAAAACCCTCGGCCTCAAACAAGGTATTTCTTATGAAAAGGTTATTTAATATGAAGATGTCGAAGGTGGATCTGTTGCAGATCATTTAAATGATTTTAATACTGTTACAAGTCAGTTATGTTCTGTAGGGGTAAACTTTGATGATGAAGTTAGAGCTTTGTTATTATTGTGCTCATTACCAGAAAGTTGGAATGGTTTAGTAATGGCCATTAGTAACTTTGTTTCTGTATCTAATACTTTAAAGTTTGATGATGTTGTTAGTGCTATCCTTAGTGAGGAAATGCAATGGAAAATCTCCTGTGAGACATCAGGTAATGCTTTGAGTGCAAAGTCTAGGGGAAGAAAAATGGAAAGAGGAAATATCTCAAGATATCACAGTAAATCAAGGAAAGGCGGATCCAAGTCTAGATCGGTGATAGTGTGTTGGAAATGCGGAAAGAAAGGACACCTAAAGAAAGATTATAGATCTCAGAAAGGAAAAGAAGGAGATGCACAACAAAAAAACAATCATGAAGCAAATGTGACAGGTGAGGTGTTACAAGATGCTTTACTTCTTTCTTTTGAAAATATTACTGATTCCTGGGTGGTAGATTCAGGGGCCTCATTCCATGCCACACCTGATAAGAAATATTTTCATGGCTATGTTCAAGGAGATTTTTGACAAGTCCATTTGGGTGGTGATAAACACTGTAAAATTGTTGGAATGGGTAAGGTTCTTGTAAAATAGCAGAATGGAGACCAATGGCTACTAAAGGAGGTAAGGCATGTTCTAGATCTAAAGAAAAATCTGATTTCAACAGGGCAGTTAGGCAGTGAAGGTTGCGTGACAATTTTCCTAGGTAAAGCTTGGAAGGTCACCAAAGGAGCCCTGGTAATATCAAAAGGTGAAAAGGTTGGTACATTGTATTTATGCAATGGTATTTCTAAATCTGTTAATGCTTTAACTTCCAAAGGAGCAGATGCAACATTATGGCATCATAGGCTCGGAAACATGAGTGAAAAGGGGATGAAATTCTTCACTCAAGGAATTTGTTTCCAGGTTTGAAGAATGTTGATTTGGACTTCTGTGAGAATTGCTTTTATGGAAAGCAGAAGAGGGTCAGATTTCTTAGAGTTGGGAAAGAAAAGAAGAGCGAAAAATTAGAGCTTTTGCATACAGATGTATGGAGACTTACTCAGGTATCATCTCTCGATGGCTCTTGTTATGATGTTACTTTTATTGATGATGCAACTAGAAAAACTTGGATTTATTGTATTAAGAATAAATCTGGTGTATTTGATACTTTCAAGAAATGGAAAGCTTTGGTTGAGATTGAGACAGGAAATAAATTGAAGTGTCTCAGATAAAACAATGGAGGTGAATATTGTAGCAAAGATTTTGATAGGTATTGTTAAGAGCATTGAATTCGTAGAGAGAAGACAGTTCCAAGAACACCACAAGAAAATGGTGTGTCATAAATGATGAACAAAACAATCATGGAGCGTGCAAGGTGCATGAGATTGCCTTTACAATTTTGGGCAGATGCTGATGTTTATCTAATTAATAGAGGGCATTCCAAGTCCCCCTCGTGGGGTTTCGAGGGGGTGGGGAGGCGATCCCCCCCGGCTGGGGGGTCCAGGGGCCATCGATCCCCCGGTGGGGGTTTTAGGGGAAATGCCCCCAAAGCTAAAAACAGATGTAAAATTTCCTTGTAAAAGTATAGTAATTTCTAGTCAATCTGGGCTATTCATAGGCAGATGATATGATGGAAGAACTTATGTTTAGTTTAGGGTTTTTTGCCCTAGAAGGCAACCCCTCTCTTTGTATGAGGGCATTGTATTTGAGGCCCTGTAATACATGTGTATTCTCTGAGCGAGAAACAGAGAGGTGAGACTGTGAGAGAAAACAGAGGATATTACAGCAGATCTGCTGTAGGTTCTGTCTCTTCATTTTGATGGATAATAGAAAGGAAGGACTGGCTGTTCGGGGTGGACGTAGCCCAAACTGGGTGAACCTCATATATCTATGTCTCTCTTGTTTTATGTGTTTTCTATGTTTGTATTTTTGCAATATTCTATGTGTTCCATTGCTCTGTAATATATAATTTTCTAACATTTCCAACACCATAAACAATACCATATTGCATTTCCTTATCTTTAGGGATGCTCGATATATTTACTCACCTTAATCATCCCAAACCTCCTTAATAACTCTCTTTCAACCATTCCCTTAAAAGTGAGGTAGTGCATCTCCTCACATTATCTTATAAACCTATAAATGTATCACGTAATCACATAACCATATATAATGATGAAATTTTAACATTTAATATCCTTTAAAAAATATTGATGTATAATATTCCATATAACACACAATAATTGTTAACCCATGATTCTTATAACCACTGAGCACTAACACTCAACCTTAAAATCATATAACCCTTAACCTTAACTATTATAAGCCCTTACCTATTACCTCTATGATATTTTATAATTATAACATTTAATATAGTCTCAAAAAATTTAATTTCAGACACTTATAGCCCTTGAAATACAACGTTGATAACCTTAATTAGTAACCATTAACCTTTTTATTTATTAACTATTATAAAACATAACACTTCTAACCCTAAAAAATTAACTCTATAACATGTAATATGACCTCGAACACAAATAACCTAATGAAACCCTTAGATTATGTATAATGATCCTTAACCCTAAACTATTGTCACCCCTGACCCCTATACCATGAATCCTTATAACCTAATTCATTATAAATTATATCCCTTATAACCATTCTTATTGTAACCTTGATATTCCTTAACCCTTTTATTTGATCACTAAGCCATATAATGTAAAACTATGAAACTCTTAACCATGTAAATTATATAATCCCTAACCCTTATAGAAGACATTTTAAGCCCTAAATTTTTTGGTTACAACGTCCTCTATCACAGATAATTCTTGTCATTGTCACTTTATACACTTATTATCCCCATCATTACTAACTATAACCTCCATAACAAAAATCAACTATTTCTATCATTTAGCAAAACTATATACCCATAAATAGTATTACACCTATATATTCTCATGCGAAGCCCAAACTAT
This sequence comes from Pinus taeda, assembly GCA_000404065.3. Taxonomy (NCBI): domain Eukaryota; kingdom Viridiplantae; phylum Streptophyta; class Pinopsida; order Pinales; family Pinaceae; genus Pinus; species Pinus taeda. The sequence continues at coordinate 59,369 of APFE030209765.1, forward strand.
GCTGATTATTTTTCAGCAAGATTAGGTGCAAGGACATGGAAATAGTGCACTAGATGAGTGAGAGTAACTGAGCATCATGAAGTTGAAAGTGGTAGTCCAATAAAAAAATAAAAAAAGAGTAGGTGAAGATGGTGAACAAAAAATGAAAAATAGAAAAGAGAATTTATAGACCAACAATGCGAGAATTCATTGATGGACACACTTTACAAGGAAGTGGACTAAGGAATAGAGCTCAACTTTTGAGGCATGGTGAAATATCAATTAAAGACAAATCATATATGCATTCATCATGACTAAGCAATGTAAGTTACCTAAAGGAGCTAGGTATGCCACATGGCCAACATGCATAACACAACTACCTGGATTCCTTTAGTCGATTGAGATTGTTCCTGGAATTTACATGACAAACCTAGGAACCAAATTTAGTGTCATGATTAGACCTCCTATATTATTGAAAAGGGGGGGATATTTTGTTTTTCTATATAGATGGGTTGCATCCCAGGGATTAGGGTTAGGGAAATTTCACATTGAAAGGAACTTAAGAATACTATAGTAACTTTTTTACTCCATTATTAATATTAAGAACCCAATTTCTTGGCCAATATATGTAGAGGAATTCTATCTAGACTATTCTAGGAATAGGATGGTGTTATTATGTAATTTGAATTGGTTCAATTTTGAATTCTTATATTAATTTATTTTCTTAAGAGATTTATATGTTCCTTGGATTATTTTGTTAACGCTAATTTCTTTCATATAGTATAGAAGACATATGTATTCTTAGTATTTTCCTATTAATCAACATCAGTCCTTGGATTCGACATAAGGATTATTGTGGAATATGAACCCCACAAACCCATGTGATAATAATTTATGGGTCAACAAACTATTCTACACAGGCAAATGTTCCTTCATATGTTAGATTAGATGAACTTTCCTTCTAAATTTAGTATGGATTTATTTTTTAAAATGAATTAGTTCTTTTCTCTTCTACAATTAATCTAGAGGTATAAGTTGTCATCATGTATACCTTGACTCATCCTATTTTCTGAATTACAACTTTGTTTTAGAGTTTTCTTTTACTTTGTTTCTTTGTAGATCAATTGTTGAATTGTGTTTTAGGGAATGTGGACTAATCCTGTTTATTTGTGGTTGTTCCTATTCATTCCTTATCATTATATCCCATCGAAAATAGTTTCTAGTTCACATAATATGGAATACTCAACTATCCCAAATAGGGGAGAGTATAATTGGGCCTTTCTTTTGGGTTGAATCCCTTGAACTACTTAGTGGTGCATTCTTTCCCTTCAATAGTTCTTCTAGCACTAGAAAGAGGGATGAACCTATGAATATTTTTATAGAAGATTTTGACAATCGCAATGTTCATCTAAGACTGTAATGAAATGGATATGAATTTGAAGTCCCAACTCATGAAGAAAATATATTTCAACGAGTTACATGCTAATATGCCAAGATAGTTGGAAATCTTCCCATCACCCCTCTTCTTCCTCACTAGATTAGGAGAAAAGTATTTGGGAGATCATAAAGAGGCTAGATATTACTTTGCAATGCCAAATATATGGTAGATCTATTTTTATTTAATATACACTACCCTATGAATTATATCCCTCCATGCCTATAGGCCATTTAAAATAGAATGATCTACAGTGGAAAAAAATAATAGATATTACCAATCTAATCAAAAGGATATATGATTGATTCCTAGGACATTGAAAAAGAAATTTCATTTTGGGGATTACATGGGATATTTAAATCATTCTTGTTTGGCCAAGGACACAATTGCAATCCTTAAGTAATACATAGTTTTTCTATTTATATTGATAGGATACTACTGAATTTTTAAAAGGAATTTTTGATAGGGAACTAACAACCTCTCCAGATATATGTAATGTCCCGCAAGCCACATATATCAGGAACTCGTAGTTCAGCCTAGGATCAATACATCTAGATACCACTGGAACTGGAGTCAATATCCCTTACTATGACGTGCCATATCTCCAAGGAATTGAACTCAGGCAGATGGGATAGAAAACCACCATCCCTATCACTCAGTCTAAGCACCTGTTGACATGACACTACCAAATTTTGATCAAGATATATTCAGAAAGTCTAAAGATCATAGTAAGAAATCCATCTTGGTCATTAAATTGATGAATTCACAACATGAGAACAACACATGTTGACTATTACCATACACCTTTGAGAATAATATAATATATATATACACCTTTAATATATAATATATATTGTACATAATATATATAGCCACATGAGCATTCACCAAACATTTCAACACTGCAAGTGGTCTATCAAGAGCACTATCTAGCCATGGGATCATTCGCTAAACATTTGAACACTGCAAGTGGTATGTCAGGGACACTATTGAGGTGGTCTATGGAGGGAACAAGGGCACAAGTGGTGGGAGACATGAATCTTCACAGGCATAGGTAGTGGTAGAGACATGAGATCATTCACTAAACATTTCAACACTGCACGTGGTTTGTCGAGGGCACTTTCTAGCCATGAGAGCATTCAACAAACATTTCAACATTGCAAATGGTCTGTAGAGGGCTTTAGGGCACGAGGGCACAAGTGGCATGACATAGGCACCTATATTTAGGGGTACACATGCGCGAGGGTAGAGGTCATGGAAAAGACATATATATATTTGAGGGCACAAGGGCACATATATGGTGGTAAGTATTATTCTTATTCTCATGATAGCTTGAGCATGACATTGGGGTTTTTAAAAAAAATTCAATATAATTTATAAGGGAAAGGGTTCGATAACTTGAGCATGACATTTGGGTTTAAAAATAAATGTTAATAGAATTTATAAGGCACAATGTCCTCTTCTCATCTTGCTATATATTTCATGAGGAACATGCAAATTATTTCAATGGACTTCCATGGTCATTTACTAGTTTAAATCAAGAATCCACAAAGTATTTATTTGTGGGACTATTGGACCCAATTAATTCAATAAACAATTGTTGCGACGATAGGAATTTTTGGTGGATCTATTACAATCCTCAAATGTGAAATTTTGTGTGCCATATATGTCTAAAGGGTTGAGTGAAATTCCTCTTATTACCTACTTCCATGAAATGCTATGGGCGACACACACAATGTTTTCACTAACATAATTCTCCCTTGACTGAGGATTGGATTAGGGAAAACTAGAATTAATTTATATACGAGTCTCCCTCAAATAAAATATATAAGGCTATATATAGTTTCTATCTCTTGGGAGAAAGTTACATTACCAAACCAAACAATCACCATATGGTAATATTAGTATATTAGTGAAACCTACCAGAGAAGCGGCAGAAAATGCTGCAGGTCTTAAAGGCGTTGTTGCTCCCATCTGTAGCCTATTTGTGACTTTCACATATTGTAGATATGAAGCTCACTTATTGTATGCCCCAATCAAAGTTAAACACAACAAAATAAGCCCTAAACACTGATAAAATAACACATAATAAACACAATAATAATTACAAGTGTTTTGGGTTTCATCTCATGCATTTTTGGAGACCATTTTTGGTTATTAGAGGATTGATATCATTATTATACTTGACTGATATGAACATACAATAAGTTGATCTCTCTTTATAGTGGTATATTAGTATAAGCTTCCATAATTGTAAGAACTTGAAACAAATCTTCAAGTAGATGATTCACATCTAGATATGCTTGAACTAGATCTACTACTACTTTTTCTCCGCCAACTAGTTGATCTATGTTTATAGTGGTATCTCAGTGGCACCTTCTCATTGTTTCTAGCACTAAAAGTTGCATTGGCTTTCCTTACTTTCAGTGATTAATTGTGAGTGATATTGGGTTCTTATCTCATCATAGTGTGGATTGATACATGCTTGACAATGGTTGCAATAAGCCTATATTTTATTGACAGTGGCATGTTGAAAATCTAATACATTATTGAAGTGGTACTTGATACATTTATTAGCATTTGAAAGGGCATATTGGCATTTGGTGCTCATTGGATATTGGCATTGCTCCCATCATAATTGTCTTGTTTGGTTACTAACCATCCCTCTCTCATTTCTTTGCTAATAACATTTCATTGTTGATTTCATAGTTACATTGTTAGTCTATAGTTGTGTTACATTACATAGTGTCTCTCTCTTGCAAAGCGCATTGCATCATTTAATATCTTGTTGCATTTCACTATCAAATTTCACTGTTAGCAATCTCATATAAATTGCTTGTAGTTGTGCTCTTGCAATATTAAAAGACTTATCTTGTTATAATTTTCAAATCTAACAAGTGAAAGTGAAATCCTAATAAGCACACATAAGTAATTAAGAGGCATTGCATTAATTATTTCAATGTGCAACATTAAGGTGCTTCTCTAATTGATTCTTGTGATCTTTGATTGATAAGTTATATCTAGTGTATTTGTTATAAGTGATCTTATATTGTTTTCATTAGAGCACTTTGATATAAATATTATTGAAAGATCCAAGTGGCTCTAGAGATGCTTAGAGGTCAAAGAAGACTCAGAATAGGTAAAAATTCAAGATGGTTAGATTTATCTCGAACTAGGACCAGGTCGTAGTGATGGTCATCCTGATTCCAACAATGTGAACGACACTCAAACCCGAGTTCGTATGAAGAAGATAGAGTTGGTAAAAGTTTTGGTCAAAGTGGGCCAAGTTTAATGATATTACAAATTGACCAAGACCCGACACACATAATCTAGCTACTAGTGGGTGAAATTATTGCCTACTTAATTTTCCCAATGCCCCTTATTTTTGACAAATTCAAAAACAACCATTTTATTTGTACAAAACAAAAAAATATTAAAAAAAGGGCGGGTTGGGTCCACTAGATCTAACCACCCCACTGACATTAACATAGTGTTGGGGTGGCATGCGGTCAAACCCCGCCACTCTAGTCATGGTTGCAGTTTTATATATAACCGAGCGGGCCGCCCGCCGACGGACTCAACCCCCAAAAATATAGCACCACTTGTCACATATTTGGAGGCAGCGAGGCTTGAACACGCTCGACCAACCTGGCCTGTCCGCCCCTCGGGTGCCTTCAAAAATCACAAACCGTGTTATAACAATGCCAACATAACCACCGACATGTGGTTGTAACCGCCACACCAACAACTAGCGCCAACTGCATGTGCCGTAACCATTTCATGTTAATTTATTTTTTACAACCGCATAAAATTTTATATTCTATGTGGGGTGTAGCGGGGTTTGAACACCCAACCACCCCCAACCTAAAATAGTCCACCACCGTTGGGCCAACGAACCACGCCTTGGAAAGTTTGCTCGAAAAATTATGTAAATGCTCAATCAACCCATTCGACAAAAGAGAGAGGAAACATAGTACCCAATGGAGAGCCAAGCAGAAAAGGTTGAAACCATGATATGGGGGAATCCTGATAGAGTGAAACCTTGCCCAGGGAAAGAGGGTTTGGAACCCTGAACTTGGAGAATATTCTTCGGGAGGTAAAATTTCACATTGTCAAAATGCTATCAAGTTTATAGTCATTTATATCATATTTTTGCAGGGAGCATGATGGTGAAGTCAGATTCGCCATCTGAGCAGTAGAATTGCAGGTGCCTCACAAGACATAATCTTTAGAGAATCTTGAGGAATCTTTAGATTATGAGGCTAAATTTTTCCAGTGTCAAAATGTAGCTGACTTTATACTCATTCTTCTCAGAATTTCACAAGGATCATGACGATGAGATCAGATTTGGGATCTGAGCAACATATCTCCAGTGAGCCAGTGGAGACAAATCTATTACGAAATTTTCAAGATTCCTGAAGGCCTAGAATTTGACAGTGTCAGAATTGGACGAGTTGACAGTCGATTTTTCATGACTCATTGTCAAGAATTTAGTGGTGCAGTCCATTTTAGCAGCCATGCTTTTCATTTTTTGGGCATCTTCGAAAAAGGAGGTATATGTTGTAGTTATGTTATTCTTCCTTTTGTCTTGCTGCGATGATGTTTTATTATTGAGATCCATGATTACCATCATGTTGAGGGATGCTTGTTGCCACATTATTGTGAGATTTTATTAGCTTGTCATGATGAAGGAAGACCCATTTTGAGTGAGAGTTCCTATAGGGAGAAAATCTCGTGGAGAGATAAGCCACTCTTGTTGAGGGTATATGTCCTTGTTATGCCAAAGAATATTCCATGTACATCATCATCATTTACAAAATTATATGAAGTGATCTCCACTATCTTGACAACGAGCCTTGAGACGTAGCCCACACTAGGTGAACTCCATTAACAATGTGTTGTGTTATTGGTTTGCTGATCGTCATTTTGTTTCCTCTTGTTTAAGCATGCACATGTGGTTATTTTATGCTCTTTTAAATGAAATTATATTAACATCACATAACTAAAATATCTTGGATAATTCCGGTAGGTGAAGAGAAACTGGATCAAGTTTGGTATCAAAGCGGTCTTCTTGTTGATGTGAATTGCGAGTGTGAATGATTGACCATGTAACAAGAAAGAAAATGGAGGATGACAGAGATATGTATGAGGACCTTCTCAGGATGTTAAAAATGGTAGAAATAATGTATGCAACTTATGAGGAGAAGATAACAATAAAGGAACGAGATAAAGAAAGAGCAGAGGATGATGCTCCATCTACCCCCTCGAGTGTACATTCATCTTCTTCTCACCATTCAGATGAGGAGATCAATCAGAGTCTTCAAGCAAAGAATGTTGAATTGAGGAGACTTCTACGAGAAGAGAAAAAGGAGAAGTAGATATTGCAACTTCAACTACGATCCAAAAAGAAGGTCTTGGAATAATTTAAGGACAACGAAAGCTTAGTGAAGCCATCATCACCTGTTTCATAATCGACAATTGAGGTAAACAATGTTGATCATTATTCAGTTTCATTTTCGAATAACGCTATTTTTGTTGGAAACATGGAGGTACCCATTACAGGAATTTCCACGAGACTCCTTACCAAGATGGGATATAAAGGATGAGGATTTGGTGTTAATGGCCGAGGCAAGATCAGCCAATGGAGTTTGTGCAGAGACCTCAGTTTGTAGGTTTGGGGCAGAGCAAAGGAGAATGCTCAAAGGTGTTAGAGGCTTCCAAGACGTTATTGAAACCGTCGAGGAAAGATAATGACGGGAACACATCACCATCATCCCATGATAGTGCACATTGTAGAGGAAGAGTTGAGGCAAGCTCTCATCGCCATAATTAAACAAGAGACAAATAGGAAAGGTATAACAAGTCTCATTATTATAATGTTCAATCCAATAACAATCATGTTGATAACGATAAACATAAATCACGGCATCGAAAACCATGTAGTTTTTGTGGTTTACATAACCATGTGATTGTTGAGTGCTGGAAGAGAATGGCAGCACAAATGAGGATGAGGTGTGAAATTCCTTTTCCACGTCAGGGAAGGAAGCATGTAAAGTAATTATAGAGGAAGAAGAATTTTTGCAGTCATTGAAATAGAGGTGGTCATGAAAGAGCCACATGTTGGAGGCTCCATCCAGAGAAATGTATTAAGGACAGAGCGCCTATACAAAAACTAGTTGAAAAAGTTGTTCGACAAGGAGATCTGCCACATTCCTTGTGGATCAGTTTGTTGAGTAAAACATGGTTTTACTAGATTTGGTAGATTTTCATGGCCACGTTTTTTAAATCATGTGTTGCAATTTAAATTGTAAAAATGATGATGTGTTTTCCATCGCTTGTTAAAGAAATAATGATCATTTGGCCTTTTAATTGATAGTTGGGGTATTGTTTCCATTTTGATGTAAACTTGACCACATAAGATGTGTTATAAACTCATGGAAAGTGTGGGATGAATTGGGTCATAATTGGTCATGTAATTGGGAATGTAATTTGCAAAATATTGTACTACAGGTTTGCGGAGGATGAAGGTGTCAGTTCATCGCTTATGGCTTCGAAGAACAAAGGTGAAGGAGAAGAAATGGTGACCTATCAGGAAACTTGTGGTGCAAACAATGTACAAAGTAGTTGCAAATTATGTTCATGCTTTTGGTAGACCAAAAGATCCTTAGTGGGGAGGAATGATATAGGTGGCTCCAAACATGCTCAAAGGTCAAAGAAGACTCAGAATAGGTCAAAATTCAAAGTGGTCAAACTAATATTGAACTAGGACTGTGTTGTAGTGCTTGTCGCCTTGATTCCAACAATGTGAACTACACTCATCTGAGTTTGCATGAAGAAGATAGACCTAATCAAAGTTTTGGTCAAAGTGGGCATGTGGGTCAGGTTTAATAATATTACAAATTGTCCAAGACCCAACGCACATAATCTGGCTATCCGGCAGGCGAAATTATTGCCTACTTAATTTGCCCAATGACCCTTATTTTCAGCAAATTCAAAAATGATGATTTTGTTTATACAAAACATAAGAAATATTAAAAAAAGGGCGGGTTGGGTCCACTGAACCCGCCCAACAGACCGACATATTAAAATAGTGTTCAGGTGGCAGGTGGTCAAACCCCTCCACCCCAGTCATAGTTACAGTGTTATATATAGTAGCGCAGGCTGGCACTCAAATCCAAGTTCATATAAAGAAGATAGAGTTGGTCAAAGTGGGCATGTGGGTTAGGTTTAATGATCCTACAAATTGTCCGAGACCCGATGCACAAAATCTGGCCATCGGGTGGGTGAAATTATTGCCTACTTAATTTTCTCAATGACCCTTATTTTCAGAAAATTCAACAATGATGATTTTTTTATACAAAACATAAAAAATATTAAAAAAAGGGTGGGTTGGGTCCACCGAACCCACCCACCCCATTGACATATTAAAATAGTGTTGGGGTGGCAGGTGGTCAAACCCCACCACGCCGGTCATGGTTGCAGTGTTATATATAATTGAGTGGGCCGCCTGCTAGTAGACCCGACCCACAAAACCATAGCGCCACTTGTCACATATTTGAAGGCAACAGGGCTTGAACCTGCCTAGCTAGGTTGCCCAGCCTGCCTCCCGGGCACCTCCACTGATCACAAACCGTGTTATAACAATGCCAACATAACCACCAACATGTGGTTGTAATCCCTGCACCAACAATTAGCGCCAAATGCATGTGTCGTAACCATTTCATGTTAAATTTTTATTTACAACCACATAAACTATTATATGCCATGTGGGGTGCGGTGGGGTTTCAATACCTGACCGAACCCAACCTAAAATAGTCCACCACTGTTGGGCCAATGACCCGCACCTTGGCAAGTTTGTCGGAAAAATTATGTAAATTCTCAATCAACTGATTCGACCAGAGAGAGAGAGGCAATGAAGCAGACCTGTGGAGTGCCGAGAATAAAAGTTCAGAACCATGATCCAACAGAACTGTGATAGAGCAGAACCTTGCTAAGGCAAAGAGGCTGTGGAACCTTGAACTTGGAGAATATTCCTTTGGAGGTAAAATTTCACATTGTTAGAATGCTATCAATTTTATAGTCATTTTTATCATATTTTCATAGGGATCATGATGGTGAAGTTAGATTCGCAATCTAAGAAAAAGAATTGTAGGTGCCCCGCAACACAAAATTTTTAGATATTTTTGAGGAATCTTTAGATTCCCTCAAAGGCTAGATTTTGTTAGTGTCAGAATGTAGCTGACTTTATAGTCATTCTTCTCAGAATTTCGTAAGGATCGTAATGGCGAGATGCGAATTTTGATCTGATTAGAAAATCTCCAGCCAACCAGCGGAGAGGAATCTTTGAGGAAATCATCAAGATTTCCAAAGGCCCATAATTTGATGGTGTTAGAATTGGACGAGTTCACAGTTGATTTTACACCACTCATCGCCAATAATTCAGTGGTGCAGTCCATTTTAGCAACCAAGATTTTCATTTTTCACCCATCTTTGAAGTGGAGGTATATGATGCAGTTATGTTATGCTTCCTTTTGTCTTGTTGTGATGATGTTTTATTATTGAGATCCCTGATTACCATAATGTTGAGGTATGCTTGTCGCCACATTATTGTGAGATTTTATTAGCTTGTCATGGTAAAGGAAGAGTCATTTTGAGTGACAGTTCCTGTAGGGAAAATGTATCTTGGAGAGATAAGCCACTCTTGTTGAGGGTATATGTCCTTGTTATGACAAAGATATTCCATGTACATCATCATCATTTACAAAATCATATGAAGCAACCTCCACTATCTTGACAACAGGCCCGAAGACGTAGCCCACACTAGGTGAACTCCGTTATCAATGTGTTGTGTTATTGGTTCACTGATCGTCATTATGTTTCCTCTTGTTTAAGCATGAACATGTGGTTCTTTTATGATCTTTTAAATGAAATTCCATTAACATCACAAAAGTAAAAGATCTTGGATAATTCCAGTAGCTGAAAAGAAACCGGATCAAGTTTGGTATAAGAACGGTCTTCTCGCTGATGTGAATTATGAGTGTGAAAGATTGAAAATGCAACAAGAAATAAAATGGAGGATGATATAGATATGTATGAGGACCTCCTTAGGATGTCAAAAATTATAAAAATAATGTATGTAGCTTATGAGGATAAGAAGCAATAGAGGAACGTGAGAAAGAAAGAGTAGAGGATCTTGATCCATCTACCCCCTCAAGTGTACATTCATCTTCTTCATCGTCTTATCACCATTTAGATGAGGAGATCAATCAGAGCCTTCAAGCAGAGAATGTTGAATTGAGGATACTTATACGAGAAGAGAAAGAGGAGAAGCAGAGACTACAACTTCAGCTACAAGCAACAAAAGAGGACTTGAAATATTTGAAGTGCAATGAAGGTTTAGCGAAGCCATCATCACCTGTTTCAAAATCGACAGCTGAGGTAAACAATGTTGATCATTCTTCAGTTTCATTTTCACATGACACTATTTTTGTAGAAACATGGAGGTACCCATTATAGGAACTAACATGAGACTCCTTAACAAGATGGGATATAAACGAGGAGGACTTGGTGTTAATGGCCAAGGCATGAACCAACCATTGGAGGTTGTGCGAAGACCTTGGTTTGCAGGTTTTGGGTACACTGAAGGAGAATTATCAAAGGTGTCAGAGGCTTCCAAGACATTGTTGAGACCGTCGAGGAAAGAGAATGATGGGAACATCACCATCTTGCCATGATAATGCACATTATAGAGGAACAACTAAGGCAAGCTCTCATCGCGATAATTTCACCAGAGAAAACTAGGAAAGATATAACAAGTGTCAGTATTCTAAAGTTCATTTCGATTACAATAATGTTGTTACTGATTAACATAAATCATGGAATAAAAAACCATGTAGTTTTTGTGTTTTACATAATCATGTGATTTCTGAGTGCTGGAAGAGAATGGCAGCACGAATGAGGATGGGGCGTGAAAGGAATTCTCCACATTAGGGAAGGAAGTAGGTAAAGCAAGTCTAGAGGAAGGATAATTTTTGCAGTCATTGCAAGGGAGGTGGTCATCAAAGAGCCACATGTTGGAGGCTCAATCTAGAGCAACGTCTTAAGGACAAAGTGCCCATGCAGAAACCAATTGAAAAAGTTGTTCGACAAGAAGATTCACCACATTCCTCATGGATCAATTTGTTGAGTAAAAGATGGTTTTACTAGATTTGGTAGCTTGTCATGGCCACACTTTTTAAATCACATGTTGCAATTTAAATTGTAAAAGTGATGATGTGTTTTCCATCACTTGTTAAAGCAACAATGATGTTTTGGCCTTTTAATTAATAGCTGGGGTATTGTTTCCATTTTTATGTAAACTTGACCACATAGTATGTGTTATAAAATCATTGCAAGTATGGGATGCTTGGGTCATAATTGGTCATGTAATTTGTAAAATATTGTTCTACAGGTTTCCAGAGGATGTAGGTGTTGGCTTATCACTTATGGCTTTGAAGAACAAAGGTGAGGGAGAAGGAAGAGTGACCTATTAGGACATTTGTAGTGCAGACAATGTACAAAGTAGTTGTAGACTATGTTCATGCTTTTGGTGGACCAAAAGCTTCTCAATGGGGAGGAATGATCTAGGTGGCTCTAGAGACATTCATAGGTCAAAGAAGACTCAGAATAGGTAAAAAATAAAAATGGCCAGATTGATATCAAACTAGGACCAGGTCGTAGTGCTCGTTGCTTTAATTCCAACGGTAAGAACTACTCTCAAATCTGAGTTTGTATGAAGAAGATAGAGTTGGTCAAAGTGGGCATGTGGGCCAGGTTTAATAATCCTACAAATTGACCAAGGTCCGACGTATGAAATATGGCCACCAGGTCGGCGAAATTATTGCCTACTTAATTTGCCCAATGACCCTTATTTTCGGCGAATTGAAAAATGATCATTTTGTTTATACAAAATAAAAAAATATTAAAAAAAGGGCAGGTCGGGTCCATCGGACCTGCCCACCCCACTGACATATTAAAATAATGTTGGGGTGGTAGGTGATCAAACCTCACCGTGCTGGTCATGGTTGTAGTGTTATATATAATCGGGCGGGCCAACTGCTGATGAACTCGGCCCCTAAAACCATAGTGCCACTTGTCACATATTTGGAGGCAGCGGGGCTTGAACCCGCCTGGCCAACCTGGCTGACCCACCTCCCAGGTTCCTCCACCAATCACAAACCATGTTATAACAACACTAACGTAACTAACGACATGTGGTTGTAATTTCCTCACCAAAATTTAGCATCAACTGCATGTGATGTAGCAATTCCATGTTAAAAAAAAGGTTACAACCACAAAAACTGTTATATGCTATGTGGGGTGTAGAAGGGTTTGAACACCCGACCACCCCCAACATAAAAACATTCCACCACTGTTGGGCCAATGGCCTTCTCCTTGCAAGTTCGCCCGAAAAATTAGGTAAATGCTCGATCAACCCATTTGACCAGAGATGGAGGCAATGGAGCGGATTGGTGGAGAATCAAGCAGAAAAGGTCGGAGCCATGATTCGACGAAACCATGACAAAGTGGAACCTTTCCCAAGTAAAGAGGGTATGGAACCCCGAACTTGGAGAATATTTTCCGGGAGGTAAAATTTCACATTGTTAGAATCCTATCAAGTTTATAGTCATTTTTATCATATTTTCGCAGGAAGCGCAACAATGAAGTTAGATTCGCCATTTGAGAAACAAAATTGCATGTGCCTCATAGTACAAAATATTTACAGAATCTTTAGATTCCCTTAGAGGCTGAATTTTTCCAGTGTCGGAATGTGGCCCAATTTACACTCATTCTTCTTATAATTTTACAAGGATCATGATGGAAAGATTAAATTTGTGATCTGAAAAACAGATCTCTAGTTAGCCAATGGAGAGGAATATTTGTGGGAATCTTCAAGATTCCCAAAGGCCTAGAATTTGACGGTGTTAGAGTTGGACTAGTTGACAGTTGATTTTACACCACTCATTGCTAGTAATTCAATGGTGTAGTCCATTTCAACAACCAAGTTTTTCATTTTTCGGCCATCTTTGAAAGTGGAGGTATATGTGATGTAGTTATGTTATGCTTCCTTTTGTCTTGCTGCGATGATGTTTTATTATTGAGATCCTTGATTACCATCATGTGGAGGGATGCTTGTTGCCACATTATTGTGAGATTTTATTATTTTGTCATGTTGAAGGAAGACCCATTTAGAGTGAGAGTTTTTATAGGGAGAACATATAGTGGAGAGACAAGCCACTCTTGTTGAGGGTATATGTGCTTGTCATGAAAAAGAATATTCCATGTACATCATCATCATTTACAACATTATCTAAAGCGAACTTCACTATCTTGACACTAGGCTCGGAGACGTAGCCCACACTGGGTGTACTTCATTATTAATGTGTTGTGTTATTGGTTTGTTGATCGTCATTATGTTTCCTCTTGTTTAAGCATACACATGTGGTTCTTTTATGCTATTTTAAATGAAATTCTATTAACATCACATAAGTAAAAGATCTAGGGTAATTTTGGTAGCTGAAGATAAATAGGATCATTGAATCATCTCTAGCTAACTCATCTCTTGCATTCTCACCTTATATTAGAATTGCATAACTAAAATTTACCTCTAAGCTAGAATGCTCTTCCTCCTCTAAGTCCTCACACTCTTCTCTTTCTCACGGATCAAATTAGAGATGCGTGTGTTTTTATTTTCTCTTCTAGGAGGTAGAATTCTTCTTCTTTATATAGACGTCCAAGGGCTTGACTAGGCCTCTCTAGGCTGACTTCATCTTGGGGTCTTTTTAGACTCTTCTAAACATTAAAATATATATTTTTTTATTTTCTTGTTACAAATGGTTAATTGGGTCTTTTATAATATAACAATGACCATGACTCATGAAAAAACCTTAGGAGTACTCAATGGGTGTTATGACCTAATTACCAATGACCTTGAGCAACTAACCCATGCTTAAAAAATATATATTCTTTTTCTTATTTCGACAAATACATAAGAATTACATCATGTCACGAGCCAACTAGTAATTATGAATACTGATACTAGTTACACTTTTCAACATAACATTCACTGACAAGTACAACCAAGAAAAATTTACACTTACAAGAGCATGATCATGATTGTAACAATCAAGGAATACTTTAGGGAGGGATAGTTCTTAGAGATTTCAGATCCAAACCCTAATTCTTTTGATATTACTATTAGAAACATCAACCTTATGGTTTGAATCTCAAATCCAATTCTACCCTCACTAGGTTTGCCATTTCACCTTAGATTCTCTACAAACCCTAGAGATGAAAAGATATGGTTTCTATAAGAGAATAGGGTTATGGTTTTTATTATGGCTAGGGTTTCCAAATACCAACGAGGGTTTACAAAAAAACTTAGATCCAATGAATTCCAACTATATGAAGGCTACAAACCCTAAAAAAAGCAAAATCTCAAAACTATAATCCAATTTAGGTTAGACTTGTTGAAAATAGCAACAAGAAATGTTAAAAATAGAATCCATAAATTCCAATTTAATTTGTCCTTGAACTAAATTGTGAATTATAATCGAATTCTATAATCATAACAACTTGTAAATAGCTAATTATGTTTAATTAACTTAATTAGCTTAGGAATTTCGAGTTGGAAGTATTTAAGAAGTCATGTATATGTTCTGCCAAAGTTTTAGGGGTCCAATATGAGTTTAATTGAGGGTTGTAATTAGATCACTCAGTTTACTGAGTTATGGTCGGTGAAATTAGTTCCAAACTATTTGAGGAACTAATAGAGAGTTAGCAGTTAGATGGTGCATTAATTCATCAACAAATGTCACTCTAGTTAACTGAAGATTCCCTCATCAAAAACTCATGCATGCCATTTTAGAGAAAGAACTAGTTGAGACTAGAGTGTAGGGTCAATGTACTATCAGCTTTATGATTTACTAAGTTGTAAATATCATGCATGCAATCAGAGAAGGACAAAATTTTGGATTAAACAGTTATGGATGAGGAATTTCCCTTTAAATACATGTTATTCATCCTAGGAATTACACAAGATATTAGGGGCTTGGAGAGCTAAAAAATTGGCTAAGTGTTGGCGAAGAGCTAGCTTGTGAGCTGAGAGAGTTGAGCATACTTGTGAGGAATTGTTATAGTGACAACAAGCTTTGTATCTTCACTCATATTTTTGATATATGCAATACAGATAACGGGGTTTTGGGCAGTGGATTTCTCTAGATCAAAAAAAAAATCCTGCTTTGATACCATGTAGAAATTTTTTAAAAATATAGCTCCGATACTATGATTTGTAGAAATTTTCTACATGGAATTGGAGCTAGATTTGTAGAAATTTTCTACATGGTATCACAGCATGATTTTCTTGGGTCGTGAGTTTGCAGAGAAGATCTACATTTTTTTGTGCAATATTTAAAAAAAATAATAGATCTGGATTCCTTAGGAAAAAATACCCAAATTAAAAAAAACAATCGGCCAAATCAAAGTTCGGATGAAGGAGATATCGCTGATTTAAAATCAGAGCATTTTCCAGAACATTTCATGACAGTGGGATAGATGAAATAGATTGGTGTGCTAGCCAAGGACTTGTATGTACTTGAGGTACAAGATGCATGCAAAGCCTTGAGGATCAAGGTAAAGGTTAGATACTTGGTGGTTGAAGAGTAAATTACCTCTCAACATGCAGCCCCAGAAGAAGCCTTAGAAGCAACCTCAGGAGTTGTGGAGCAGCCACAACTAGAGAAGTTGAGAGAAAACTGAGTGGAGGCATCCACTCATGTAGAGACCTCTAGTAGGAGGAAATTTCAAGTCAAGTGGGCTGAGAGATCACATGCAACCATACCTTTAGGTGTGAGGTGGGGCGATGTGAAGTGATAGTCCCAACAGGGTTGAAATTGGGTAGGGTCCATTGAGAGGTTTTATCTCATAGATCATACCTTGCTACGGGAGCCCAAAGTCCATAGTAGTGGGAGGAATCCGTGGTGATTAATGTAGTCAAATATATGAGTGAAAAATGCTAGAGTAGTCAGATAATGAAGAGCGCAGAGAAGGGTTGAAAACAATGCAGAAATGTAGAGTCAACAGAAGCACAGAGTTTTTAGTCGATAGAGGCAATAACAGTTAGAGACTTTGATGATAGATGCATCATATTGATTCAGGTTGGATGTTTTTTTGTTTCTGGAGTTGCTGTAGCAACAAAACTAGAGAGAAGTGTTGCATACAGAACATTCCAAAGGTTTAGGATCATGATAGAGTTGATAATCCCTTTCTTGTTGAGAGGGAATGTTGAAAATAGCAATAAGAAATGTTAAAAATAGAATCCATAAATTCCAATTTAAGTTGTCCTTGAATTAAATTGTGAATTAAAATCGAATTCTATTCTCATAGCAACTTGTAGATAGTTAATTAAGTTTAATTAACTTAACTAGCCTAGGAATTTTGAGTTAGAAGTCTTTCTTAAGTCATGTATATGTTCTCCCTATGTTTTAGGGGTCCATTATGAGTTTAATTGTGAGATGTAATTAGATCACTCAGTTTATTGAGTTATGTTCAGTTAAATTAGTTCCAAACTATTTGAGGAACTAATAAAAAGTTAACAATTAGTTGGTGCACTAGTGCATCCACAAGTGTCACTCTATTTAACTGAAGATTCCCTCATAAGAAACTCATGCATGTCAGTTTAGAGAAAGACCCAGTTGAGACTAGAGTGTAGGGACAATGTACAACCAGTTATATGATTTAATGAGTTGTAAATATCATGCATTAAATCAGAGAAGGACCTAATTTTGGATTGCGTATTTATGGATGAAGAATTTCCCTTTATGTACGGGCTATTCATCCTAGGAATTACAGACGAGATTATGGTCTTGGAGAGCTACAAAATTGGCTAAGTGTTGGCCAAGGGCTAGCTTGTGAGCTAATAGAGTTGAGCATAATTGTGCGGAATTGTTCTAGTGAGAACAATCTTCGTATGTTCACTCATATTTATGATATATGCAATATAGATAGTGGGGTTTGGAGCAATGTCTTTCCCCAGATACATCTTGTGTTATGTGCCATTGTTTTTTCTTCTTCTTCTCATTGTTTCATCGATCTATTGGTTCCATTCGTTGAAAGTAGAAGTAGATTCTTGTACTGTGCTTTAGTATATTACATGAACTTATGAATATACAATATTTTCTACAAGACCTTATATGGATAAAAACAATTATATGTACCTCAAGGACTACATACCTTATTCCTCCAAGATCACAAGAATTCCGTTGCAACAATTTCTTCAAGATGCCATGACTTTCTTCCTGTGTTTTAAGAATGAATACTCCAAATATGTCGCGGTCAGTGACTACCTTCAAAGGTACTGCAACTTTCATTAATGTCAAAATCTTCTCAAGAGATATTATCTACACAAGGTGATTGACTGTAGCTTTATAATCCTTCAATCTTGGTACCAATTTCTTCCAACGAAGCATACTTTCTTCACCAATTTGAATTTGAATACAAATATGGATGCAACGTGCTTCTCATTTTCACTTACGAATCTCTGAAGATGTAATAAGGGTAACTTTTCTTCACATGAACTATATGACATTCCTTTATTGTAGAATGAGGCATTTCCTACAGTCTTAAGTTGCCTTACTTTTTAGACTGCAAGTCTTGAAATGTCACTCGTGAAATTTTCATATGGGTAACAATCATTAGTGTATTGAAGTTACTAGATAGAAAAATGTTGTGAAGATGAGTTAGCACCAACGGAAAATACAAAAATGAGCAATAAATTAAAATTTGCAAGGAAGTTCAGATATAATAGTGTGAAACTTGTAATTATGAATTATGCTCACACTCTTAACTATCAATGATCAAGATGCAAGGTGAAATGCAATATCTTTTCTAGGATGAGAATGCAAGATGAAAAAATTAGGAATCACGTCAATGAGATCGCAAATTTGAAAATTTCTCCAAGAACAATCATTTGTAAGCAATATATCCCAATTTCGAATTATTAAGCAATATTACAAGAGCCAAATACAATTTAGAGAGACACTTAAAAAAAATTACTTAATGAAGCTATGATAGAAATGCTTCTTGATTACTTATATGTGGTTTTTATGATTATTCTTTCACTTATTAAATTTGGTAATTAGGACAAGAGGAATCTTTGAGATTACAGGAGCATAACTATAAGCAATTAGATGAGATTTCTAACAATAAAATTAGATGATGAAATGCAACAAAAATATTTAAACTCGCTAAAATTTCTCTAATTTGATGGAATGTTATAGGATTTTCACCCAAAAATGTATTTGTCAGATCTATCTTTGTCGAGTGACAAAAGTTAGGTAGGCTAGAACAAATTAGCCAAACATTTGCTACGTCGTCTAGTAGGCGAAGATCAAATAGAGCTGAAAATATTAGAAGAAGATTCCATAGACGCATGGAATTTTTTCTCACTAAAGGGGGGTCATGTTCTTATGATAATGATAGCATAGATGAAATCGAGGTTCCTTTGAGGTACATACATCTAGTGAAACAATAGGTACCCAAGGATCGTCTTGAAATAAACATTGATTTTTCTGATAATGAAAGGATATACCACATTGACCCATTGTCATTACATGGTTTGGTGCTATTTTCCATGGATGGAGTAAAGGTATGTTATGGAAGATTAACTTAATTGATGGAGTATGTCGGATCCTGTTACATCTATAATGATTTGGTATGATTAGTCTAATATACCAAAAGTATGCAAAGATATGGTGTGACCACAAATTATATACAACTAAAAGCCAGTGATCAAAATAAAGGCACAACTATGCCTATTGATGGAAGGACAAAAGAAACATAGAATATTACAGGGTTTATAAATAATACATGCCCCATGACCACAAATTAGAAACCCAATTGCATATTCGAGGGGTGTGAAGGAAACCTGTATTCATGTGTGCAATTAAATCAATAGCTACAAGGGAAGAGTTGCTCATTGATTACAATTTGAATAGAATAGATACAAATTTTCTATTATGGGGGAAGTATGTATTCTATTTTACCCAACTTTAGACTTATGTCAGTAGTGATTTTAATATTAATATAATGATGATTAATTATGGATGAATTTCTTGGTTTTTTTTTTTGTCATCATGAACTTTCAAGATATCATAATATTTACAAGCAAGTACTTATCAATAGGGTGAAAAGGGGAAGGCACTAGTCTTAGAGAAATCCATAGATTCTCTTGAGGAAGTGCTTAGTAACGAAGCATTTTTTTTTGTCCACCGATCCAATCCAAACAATAAAGAAGCTTCAAATGAAATTAAACAAAAGACTCAGTTCTTTGATTCTGATTGAGCCACAAATAGAAGATGTAAAAGGAAAAATCAAAACCATGATGGGCCAAATTAAACACTATGGGGTAAGAAACCCATTTAATTATCAAATTTATTTATTTATTCTTTTAATTACCTCATCCCTTATAAAAAAAAAACTCTTTATTTTACAAGAGTTTTTGAGGGAGTATGATCCTCATTGTGCAACTATGGGGGCCAACGTTGATAGCAGTACTGATGCTCTGCCTGTGAGTAACACACCAATTACTAAACCTAATACACCCACTAAACCACACATACTAGGATATGTACCCCTTAAACAACATACACCAGGATCTACACATGATGTTGTGGATGCAAAGTGTGATCCCATCGCATATTTTGAAGTGAGGCTTCTTGGATCTTCCCATGTTACTAGGACGGGAACACTACTTATTACGTTTTTCATAGATGATGACCGTGTCCCCATGAAATTATAGAAGCTTCCATGTATTTAAGAAGTTCCTTCAATATTAGGTACAATCTAACTATGTATAGTCTATGATTATTTTAAACTAATTTACAGGAAATGATGTATTTTATAGGTGATTTTATGACCTAATCTTGGAACTCTTTGGGCCCACCATTCACACAAACTAGAAATCCCAAAGTTCCTAGTTGAAGGATCAACTTATGAAGAAAATGGTTGGCTTGTTTGTTGGCTTGTTTGGAGCAAGGCATATAAAGGCCATAACAACTGAACGGAAAGATGAATTCCTTATGAAATAAGTAAAAATTAGAAAGAGATCAAAAAATAAATGACTGTACTTGTTATTTAGAGCCCATTTTTTTGAGTAATTGTTAGGTCCCTATAATACTAGTGTAGCCCCCTTATTGTTATTGTTAGTGTAGACCCCTTATTGTTATTTTTGTGCCCATTTAGCCCCCATTTAGTTATTGTTGTGCCCCATATAAGCCCACTATTTTTATTGTTGTGCCCTTACATTATTATTGTTTTGTAGGATCTGATTATATTACGACCCCTTAGAGTCCTATATATACAAAGGAGGTCTTGTCATTTGTATCATCCAATAATTGTTAGTTTATGTGATGTAAAGGAGGTTTACCCATCAAAGAGGTTAATTATGTTGATCTATCTTTTCTTCTATTTTGTGACCCGTTTGCATAGCATTTGGTTTCATAGCTTTGGATTCTAAGGTTTTGCTGCTTCAAATAGGCCACCTTAGCATTTTCACTATAACATTTTTTATACAAAGCTTCAGAAGCTAAAATTTCTACAACATAGAGCCAAAATCTTGGTGAAATTTTTGTATAGATTTCAGTATTGGTTCACTATATTTGTTGAGATATGGTCCGAAGAAGTTAGGGTTTTGCATGCTCCATAATTCATTCTCAAACAGGTGACCTGGGGAAAATCATCATAAATTTATCTATGTGCATCATATTTAAATTTATTAAAAAGAGAAAGAAATGGAATATAATGTAGTTTTTAGTGTATCAATTTTAGGGCCGTAGGTTGAAACCATGACATATGGCATTTCGTACAATTTCTCTCTACTGAACGAGTCCATAACCAATCTATTGTGGGATATTCGACATAACTTTATCTTGAGGAATCCAATATTGGTCTGACTTATGGTGTTGGAAAGAAGACTTAGAGGGCTATCACAAGACAAAATTTCAAACATTGGAGAGACAAAATTACAGAGATATAATAGTTTCAATATCAAGCTCCCAAAAATAAAGAAAAAGGTGTGTATTTTTTTAATTTTGCATAACTTTTGTTTGAAAAACTCGTTTGAAGTGATTTAAAGGGTATAATGAATCATATATATCATTATTTGATTAAGAAATGCCTCGAACCAAAAAAAATGGACACACCTAGTAAGAAACCATAAAGATATATTATGGTGCATGAAGAAGAGGAAGAAATGCAACATGATATATCAAAATTATAGGACCAAGTGAAACAAATTTTTCTCTCACAAAGAGTAACCAAAAATGAACTAAATGCTAATATGGATGGTATAGAAGAAAAATTGAAAGGTACCATGGAAGATCTAAAGAATGGTTTAAAAACAAACATGAAAGGTTTGGCAAAGTCGTTATAATAAATGCTTCCTAGTGGTGACAAGGTACTCCATGAAAATCGAGATGAGGACAAAAGGAACATGAAATATGATTCTAGAGACTCAAACATTGGGTTTAATGCCCACCACATTCCAAAGATAGATATGAGGAAGTTTTATGGAAAGGATAGTATAGGTGGAGCAAATCTTTAATCTACATGATGTACCACAAACACAAAAGGTATGCATTGCATATTTATATTTAGAACAAAATCAGTTTGTGTGGTATAGATGGCTTTGTTCTCATAAATCAATTGTCACTTGGACAATTTTTGCATAATAATTGGTATCACATGATGAGGATACAAAGAGAAATACATTCTTTAGCCAATTGATAAATATCAAACAAAAGGGTTCAATGGTGGAGCACATTGAGGACTTCCAAGGATTGAATATGAAGGTAAATGATATTCCAGAGGAGCATATGATTGATGTCTTCATAGGGACTTTAGAGGATAACATACAACATGACGTTCACCTTTGGGAACCTGAATCATTGGAGATGACAACAAAAGTTAAAAGAAAAATTATGGCAACAAGGAAGTCTACTACTCACAATTATAAAGATGGAAGTGTTGCTTCTCCTAGCCTCCCACAACCTAAAAGGTTGACACCACAACAATTAGAGGAAAAAGAGAAAAATGGATTTGTTACAGTTGCTATATCAAATACACTAAGGGTCATAAGTGTGTTGAGAAGAAATTATTTTACATAGATTGTGAAGAGGAGGAAGAAAAGGAACTAGAAACATCAATAGAAGAGGATATACACTAGGAACAACACCAAAGAAAGAAGAAAAGAATCCGACCATATATTGTAATGCATTGGTAGGAATTATCACTCCTCAAACTCTGAAGATATAACTATTTATCAAGAAACAAAAGGCAATAATTTTGATCGATTTCGGTAGTACCCATAATTTAATTCATTATAAGATATCCAAGGAATTGAATTTATTTCTATATCCAACACTAGATATGATCAAACTCCCACCTATTCGTGATCATGATCATGCTATTAAATTGATTATGGGAAGTGTTCCTCCAAACATCATATATTATAGATATCCCTATGCCCAAAAGAGTGAAATTGAATGTATAATTCAACCGAGCCAAAGTCCTTTCTTTGCTTCAGTAGTATTGGTACATAAGAAGGATGCATCATGGCGTATGTGTTTGAATTATAGGGAGCTCAAAATTTTCACTATTAAAGATAAATTTTCCATTCCTATCATTGATGAATTGTTGGATGAATTACATGGAGAAATTTACTTCACCAAGCTGGATCTTTGTTCAGGATATCATCAAATTAGAATGAAGACTGAATATATTCTGAAAACAACATTCAGAACTCATGAAGGCCATTATGAATTTTTGGTCATGCCTTTTGGCCTTACTAATGCACCTTCAACATTTCAAGGTTCGATGAATTCCATTTTCAAACCCTTCCTTAGTATTTGTGTTAATATTTTTTGATGATATACTATTCTACAAGTCTTGGAAGGATCATGTTCAACATGTTGATAGGGAGGAGAAACAATTGCATGAAAAAACCTCCAAATGGTTCTTTATGGTACAGGAGGTGGAATATTTGGATCATGTTGTATCTCATTAGGGTGTTAAGGTAGATCATAATAAAATTAAAGCCATCAAGGAATGGAAAATTCCCACAACCCTAAAGTATATTCAAATATTTCTTGGGTTGACAGGGTATTATCTCAAGTTTGTTAAGAATTATGGGAAAATAGCAACAACTCTAACAACTTTAATGAAGAATGATGCATTTTTTTGGACTCCCAAAGCAACTAATTCCTTTGAACATCTGAAAGAAGAAATGTACCAAGCTCCAGTTTTAGCTACTCCAGACGTAAAAAAAGCATTTATAGTTGAATGTGATGCCTCAAAAAATGGAATTGGTGCT